>JAPPVO010000036.1:6205658-6324257 GCA_030407325.1 Camellia japonica
GTCAGGTGGAACTGTCGTTTTGATGGACCTAGATGGCCTAGAGTTCTCACAACCGATCAAATGGACAGTTGAAAAATATCAATCCTGAGAGGCTCCTAGGCCGAAAACCTGAAAGGGCGACCTAGGCAAAAGTTAGAGCACGAAAAATTTGAAATTATAAAAACTGAGCTCAAGGTTGAAAACCCGCAAAGGGCGGCCTTTCAAAAGTTAGAGCGTAAAAGGAGAGTGAAAATACTCGAGTGAACCCAAGCCTGAACTACGTAAGGCTTGATTCCCATCTTTGGATACGTAGGCAACTTCATCCTGAAGTCCAGCCATAAGCTTTTTTCCCCGATCAACTTTGTCCATTTGATCAGCTCGGTCATCTTTGTCTATTCAGCATTCAAGAGCTTCGGTTGTAATCTCCGGTACAGTTTACTCAAACTAGGGGCAACTTTCCAGTTGCGGGAATCCGATGTTGTGCATCTCAGTGATAGGTCTCAGGCGTGTCCAGTTCTGTGATCCATATCGAAAATAGTTTTGAAAAGTTTTGATAAAAGTTGACTTTGTTCAAATTAATCTTTTTACAAACTAAGACCATTTTTGGACCAAAGCGGAAAATTTTCAGTACCCACAACCTTCAATTTTGTTGATTTCAATACAGAGTTCTCCTGCTCTTGCATACAAATTGAAGTTGCTTTTTAGTACATTCATAAAGAAAACTTGAAAGTACTAATAAAGCAATAAATCCGGGGCATAGTTAAGTCAGGTGTTCCTGCGTCCCCTCCCAGAGCTGGTCGAAGCCTCTGATGCCAAAGCTAGCCCCAATCTGTGCCTCCTCATTAAGCCAATCTATGCACTCATCAGACAAAGTGCAACTGAAAGTGGGAGCAGGGCCAGGAGCTCTCTATCCTCCATGCTGTCGTATACCGGGCAAGCTGTGCGCCTCGGATCGGGAATGTAGCCGGGTACTCTATCCCCTCTGGTGGACAAGTCTGATCATGACAAACTGGCGCTGGAACCGGAATGGGAAGTAGAACACACAGTGAGTCAAGCCAATCGGATGAACAGCCAAGCAATAAACTCCACTTAGATGACCATGATAAGAACGGATAACCTGAAAAAACAATTTTAAGTTTAAGCATTGTTATTACAAACATACATATAAATATGTGTATACATTATACAAAGTTCTAATCCAGCACTGCCAACCTTGTTCTGCTCAAGGTCCCAGCATTTAACTTGTTTGTCATCACCAGCAGAGAACATATATGTGTGTTTATTGCTGACGGCAAGCCCTGCAAAGAAAAAGATATAATTATACCATTCAAAATACCTGATTTACATAGTTATTATCCAAAGCATAGTTAGCCAGTAGGAATGGCACACGCCACCACAGATAAGGAACAAACCTCGTACTTGTTCAATGTGCCCGGTAAGTGTGAGCTTAAGCCTTCCACTTCCTACATCCCATATCTTGTCATCACAACAAAGGTGAGCAAATAAAAAATCCTTAGAAGCTGATCTATGATAATATCAGTCCATCGAAGAGAAAGATAAATGGTTTTAAGAGAAGTATTCGGTCAATGAAAGAAAATATCAATATGTACATTAATCTATTATTAACTGATTGAGGTCGATATACACTAAATAAAGAAATTTCAAAATGATTTTTCGTCTACCAACATCAGTATTTAAATGGGAGGGAATATTTCCCCAACCAAAATGCCTGTAATTTACATCTCCTTTTCACACATAGGTTGAATCCCATATATGTGAAAGAGGGTTGTAGACCAGCCATTTTGCCACAGTAATGACAGTCTCCTAAATAAAAAAAATGTTGAAGGATATTTACCATTCCACAATGTGTATAAATAAAGTCGTTAAGGATAATACTTTTCATGGTAGGGTAAATACACTTGTAGAGCTCATATGACATGGGCAACACATTTTAAACATTTAAATTTTGTTTTCCTAACTATTAGCTTCCCTCACTTTTTCACTAGTATCATTAGCCAGCATATAATATGTACATTTTCATATCTGATTTCCATTTTCATTCCCTAATACAGCAACTTGAGATTAGGCTAGTCAAGGCACCAATAAATATTGGTGTAAATTACTCCAGTCAAAGCATGTACACATTGTATTTGGTGTTTTGGCTATAACTTACATACATGATGGTTATATATCAAGATAGCAGCTTTGTATGTCATAAACAAAATTAAACATCATACATTACAGACAATATATTTAATATATTCAACTCACTAGGAGAAAAACCTAGTGGTCACCTGCAGAAAGGAAATTCAAAAGAAAAGGTACCTTAATCGTGCGATCTGCAGAGCCAGTACAGAACCATGTATTACTTGGATCAAATGCAATAGATCTCACCCATCCCAAATGGCCACTAATCACCTACATAAGTTAATATTTTAGAATGTCATAGAACATATGGTATAGATAAGCAAGATTACATACAGAAACTAAGATAAGAGCAAACAAAATATAAGAAACCATATGAATTATGACTAGCAAATAAAGTTCATAGAAACTTTTTTTGGGTATATGCATTACCATTTTCTACATCTCAATCGACATACTGATAGGACATGAAAATGATATAGCTGCAATGATGGCAATGAAATATCATTCATTTAGGTGATAGAAAAGCACATATGTTGTATTCATGATCTTATTAACTAGAGCAACAACAACCATCCAAATAAATATGAAATGGGAAGTTCTCAACCCAGTCTTGTATGCAAAACTAGAGGAAAAGATGCACTTCAACTGTGTCACAAAGTACATTCAGTACTAACTAAATAATACTGAACCCAAAAACTTCAGCAGAATATAAGGGGAAAAAAAGAGTATTACTTAATCTATACATATTAGCATCAAGCAGGTAAAATCTAACATTGGTTACTAGCAGCAGCATCGAAGATAAAGTTTGTGATGCAGCTGAACCACATGGTCCTATAGCAATATAGCAGGAGTGCAAATTTCAATATGAAGTTTATGACACAGCTAAACCACATTGGCATATTTTTTGTAATGAAATATGACAGAATTTCCGTGGTTGCTAGCTGCTGGAGTTCAAAATGATCATCAGTCAAAAGTAACCTTGATTCTCAACAAGTACAATACAATTCTGACATTAAAAAAGAAAAACTAATTCATATACTAGGTGATGAATTAAAACAGGAACTCAAAACTCCTCCCCAGCTCCCCCCACCCCACCCCACCCCAAGCCCTTACACCCTTTCCAAGAACAAGAATAGAAAATACTCCAAGAACAAGAATGTTGTTACCCTGTAGTTCTTCCATGGTGCATGCCATACAGGACGTGGCCATCTGCTTGGAATTCTTTCCATAATGGCTGAAGTTGAGAGGTTCCTGGAAGATGGTACAAAAAAGGTTGTTGCCAAGTGTGTCACATTTCCTGGAATTCAGATTCAAATGCAGCCGCATAATAACTATTGACAGTGATCTAAGCCGCTTATTAAGTGCAACCACAGAGCCTTAAAAACTTCCGATGAACTTCAATTTCCTAATGGTGTCGCATTGATAAGACTCTAGAAAGAATGTCATTATCACAAATGCAAGTTAAGTGCACTTCCAACAACCATTATGCTCTAGCATGTGAGAAGTGCATCTTTGAATAATGCATACAAATGCCAAACTCAAATCTTTCTACATAAATGGTTACATATATGTCAAATTTCCAAAAAAATAATATGAAATCAACCTGTCAAAAAGGTCATCACCCATCTCATATTATGACACCAACCCAAGGCCAGATTAAATTCAACAAACCAAAACAAGAAGAATATGGATATTTAAGAAAATAGGATTTAAAAGTTTAGTTTAAGCAAACTCTTTTTCTTTGGTTTTAATTTTCTAGATGGCCACTACACCTGGACCAAATTAAAAAGAGTCAATGAATGTTCAATCTGGTAGTTTTCTCAAGAGTAAGCTAAACACATGAAAATCACCACATCTCAAATACTCTAAAAAGCAGAAGAAACAGCACAGAAAGAAGGGAGACAAGAACCTTTCAGATGAACCGCCAGCAGAAACAACAGCAGTGCTTTTCCCGGAAAAACCAACATCAAGTCTGTTGAAAAATGCATAAGCACCAAATCAGTTCCATAGAAAAGTTCAGTGTGGACACAATTATGGCTCGACTGTTAACTACCAGGTATATAAAACTTGAAAAAAGGGCAAGGGCTCCGCATGCCTTGCCTTTGGGTTCCAATATTTAACAATATCTCATTCCTACAGTCATGTTTTATGCACTCAAGTGTCATGCAGATTATTTCACAAATTTCCACTAGGTTATATAATTTAATATCGATGCTAGTTTATATAAAAGGTTAATTAAAGAATTGACCTCTAAGAGTAACCGAAATGGTGGCTAATAAATTTGATAACAAAGACATGAGTTATATCAGAAAATTTTGATAGGGGATATATGAATTGATAGAACCACAGTTATCCCTGCAGACACTACCTAGAGCCAACACAAAATAAAAAGCTTACGCACTTTGGTTGTGCAGTTGTTCCAACAATTAAATCAGTTTGAGCCCCTCCATTACGTGCATCCTTGGAATTTTCGGGACCTGCAGACAAAAGCCAAATCCAAGTCAAAAAATAAGAAATTTAAGAGCACAACTTTTTTGGCACGATACAGTGTGAATAAGTAATATTGATATTGATGTCATCCAATTAAGACAATCTGTTACAAGTTTTTCATAATCTAGTTCAAGTCATTAGGCAGAGAAGAAAGCTTGCATTAAAGAATAACCAATGAACAATGAAATGGTCATAACCCTTCATTCCCCAACATCCAACATCTATAAAGGACTAAGAAATTTGATTGGTAAGCTTGCATTAAAGAATAACCAATGAAAAATGAAATGGTAATAACCCTTCATTCCCCAACATCCAACATCTATAAACGACTAAGAAATTTGATCGGTGGATTTGTTTAACTGTTATCTGAACTACTCCAGCAGACGTACCTGGCCAAGTGGTTCATTACTTAAAAATAGTTAAGATTCCTATCAGTTCCACCTTACATGTTTTTTAAACTACAACAGGGAAATGTGTTTTAAATAACACACTCATCACACCTCAATGACTAGTTGATTTGCGAATTCACAAAACCACTCTCTCCCTATAAGTGTTTGCAATCCATGATTTGTTGTTCCTTAATAAACATAATCAGCTAAGCAAAATAGATACTTCCAATTGACATCATTACATAGAAACTCTGTCTGAACAACTAACCCATAAATAAACCACCAATCTATAGATCAATTTGGCTCCTTGATCTTACCAGAATCTAGCATGCATTGTGACCAACCCAAAAACCAACATCTTGGTATAGGATAATGAAATCCAATGTGACTCCGACGCAAAGTGTCAGTCATTTAGATCTAGAAGTTTGCACTTTCATAATTGATTTTTGACAATGAAGCAAACATTAACCATAATCAACTGCAAGTGAACTCCTAAAATTAATCTAGTTCCACCCAGCTTCTCTGGGATGGATTACAAGACTGAAGATTCTCAAGGTCAATTTACAAAAGACGATGAATTAAAAGTGCCAATTAATTAAATACACGTAAAGTCAACCATCTTTGCTCTACCACATTCCCTTAGACATGGTACTTTTTTTTCAGCAATAAGAAACAAAATGACAACGTATCAACAACCCTATGTCATCTAAACCAACTCATTTACAAATCCCATTATTACTTTTTGCCTTCTATGCTATAGTCGGCTCTTTGCTAGACAAAAGAAGGTGTAAAAAGGAGACAAATGGGTAAAAAGCATAAAAAAATCTGACCAACCATGCAGTACAATTTCTCTCGTAAATCAAAGGACCTGAGTGTCAAACTCAAAGAATCCAGAAAAGCTCAAATACCTGGAAGGGCTAGAGCATTTGAAGGACCGGAAGCTTGTTGGGATTCATCTGACTTGCCATGACTGGGAGGCTGACTACTTGAGCTCTTTAGCCCTCCATACTCAGCATTAAACTACACCATTGAAATGCACTTAACATTAGAACCCATAAGTCCATTCTCTCATATAAAAAAAAAAGACCAAATCAAATAGGAATAGGAATACCATAAATTTGATAAGTTTGAGACCAAATCAAATAGGAATAGGAATACCATAAATTTGATAAGTTGAAGAATGAACATCAAATGGCTTCATTCTCAAATAGTGTGCTAGTTTAATTTACAAAAAACACATAACAATTTACTCCACCAAAAGCATAAGAACTCATCAAACTAAGCCAACACATATCCCAAAAACCAAAATATTATATTCATAGATTAAATTATAATCACTAACCTTATGGCTCGTCCTTATCTTCTTACTGCATCAAACAAAAACCAAAAAATAAACACACACACAAAGGAAAAAAAAATCAGTTAGTAGATAAAATTGAGAGTATTAAAAGTGTTGGAATTGAAAATTAGGGTTTACAAAAGACGAGAGAGAGAGATAGATCACCTCTCGGGGTCAGGAGGAGGGAAGTGAGAATGGAGAGGAGAGAAGAGATCGAGAGCGCGCTTTAGGGATTTGAAACTGAGCTTCTTCAGTGACTGTGGCTCCACTGGCTCCATCTCCATTGTTGGTCCTGGCATCTTCTCTTCTTCGGTGAGAGAGAGAGGAGACCCCTCTAGATGAGAGAGAATGGATTTATTTATCACTGTTTTAACAGGTCGGCGGATTAAGCCCATGGGCCTTTCTATTAGGTTGGCGGACTAAACCCAGACCACAAGTCTGCCGGGTCAGGCAAACGACAAACGGTTCGGTTCGGTCATTGCTGAAGACATATTTAGGCCTATTTTGGAAATATGATAAAAAGTTATTTTTTGGGTCTTAACCAAGCTTTTGACTTTTTTAGATAAATGATTTGAAAAGTTGGTAAAAAAGTTATTTTTGGCTTTTTTTATTAATATTTGTTTATGATGTCAAATCATAATAAAATGATTAAATTACTCCTATTTAGTTTAAAATATTTACAACTTCATCCATGTAGCACATTTTGACCCATGAGGGGTAAAATTATAATTTCACCATTGGCTAAAAACCAACTTCCCAAATGAAAAAAAAAATCAAAAAAACCAACTTTTAACTTTTGCTACAAACCTAAAAAAGTGACTAAAAGTCAACTTCTCAAAACAAGCCTTCAGTATTGAATCATTCTTTTGATTTCTATAGTTGAAAAATCGATACAAATCATACAGTACGGCTCAATTTTATTGATTTGATATAAAATAAAATTTCGCATGGGGTTTTAAAGAATTTTATAATAGATTATAGAATTTTATATTGAAAATAAATGAAAAAAGTGTGTGGAAATTGCTTTATAAATAATTTTTTTCCTAATTTTTATCACAAAAGTATATTATATTAATTACTTATCATATGATTTGTCATATAATGTTTAAGAAATTATAACATAAAAGTATTTAAATATAATATTCGATCAGTTTGGTTTGAATTGGTATGAAATTTTTTAGAACGAAATAGATCGTATGTTATGAAAAATTGACCGAAAATTAAAATTTCAGTTGTTTCGATCAATCAACTCGGTTCCATCGATTTAGGGTTTAAAAGAAAATTAATTAATTATTTCCTTATGTTTGATTTATAGTTAGATAAAAAAATTATAAGAAATTATAAGAAAGATAAGTTGCTTATATTATAGATTTTGTTTTTCATAAAAAATGACAACATTTTGTGAGCAACAAACTGATTGATTGTAATTTGGGTGAATTACACTAATAGTCCCTATAGTTTGAGACTTGTGTCACTTTGGTTCCTAACTTTTCAATTGTGGCACATTTGACCCTGAATTTTGAATCTTGTTTCAGATAAGGACAATTAAAGACATCATTAAATTTTTCAAGGGTAAAATCGTCAATTTGATAAAATATAAACTAATTTGATAAAAATAAATGTCAAACAAATATTTTTGAATTTAAAAAAAAATTCAATCTACTAAAGATAAAATTATGTAAAATTGATAAATCTTTTAAATATTTTTTTTTCTTTTACCAAATTAATTTTTATTATGTGCTTCGATAATGATCATGTACAATTAATTTTTGAAAATTAATCATGTAATTTCTATTAATTTTTATCAATTTTACATAATTTTATCATTGGTGGATAAAAATAATTTTAAAAAAATTAAAAATATTGTTTTGACATTTATTTTTATCAAATTAGTTTATATTTTATTAAATTGACGATTTTGCCCTTAAAATTAAACAATGATATCTTCAATTGTCCTTATTTAGAATAAAATTCAAAATTCATGGTCAAGTGTGTCACAATTAAAAAGTCAGGGATCAAAGTGACACAAGTCCAAACTATAGGAACTGTTAGTGTAATTTGCCCTTGTAATTTTTTTTATAATATCGATATTGTTGACTCAATTACAAATAAAGAAAAATAAAAATAAAAACTATGGTTATCCCTATATCATTTTTTTTGCTTTTTACTCCTCCGAAGATTATAGTGAAAAAATGGGTAATTATTTATTTTATCATTGATAAATGACAATCATTTGTTTTATTCTCTTACATTAATCCAAACAGAATCTAAATTGGATTTCAAATTATTATAATTTAAAAAGAAAATTGGAAAGGAATGAAGAATCATTTTTTGTTTGGTCGTACTTCTTTTAGTGCTATGTTTTCATTTTTCCAAAAAAACACACAATCTATTTGATGGAATAATTTATATTTTTAGTTTCTTTTTTTTAATTAAAAACTAACTTTTTAGGAAGACACAAAAATCTTTTTTTTAATCTTTCAAAGTTATATTAAAAAAATAGAAACAAAACATGATCACAATAGCTATTTTCAATTATTTATTAATTTTATTTTAAAAAATAAAAGCACAACTAAGCAAATAAAAACTTAGAAAAGATGTTCATCAAATCCAAGATCATTATTGCATGTACAACAGAAAAAACATCACTGGCAATTGCCAAATAGGATTAGACTACAATAAAATTATTTTAATCCACATGGTGCCAAAATGCCCTATGTTCAATGGTTAAAATCATCCACTCCAATTGGTCATTGCTTCAAAATAACCCTACCATTAGCATGAACATACATTTCAGCCAAGCTACCATTAGCTATTGGATTCTCAAAACAAACCATAAAACTTCATAAACAAAAAGAAGATTGTGAAATAGTTTTACAATGAAACTGGTACATAAATCAAGCTGCCCCATTCAGCCATTGATCTCTTCTTAACAGAAGTACACAACCTTGAACCTACCATCATTCCTTATATGACAAAAAAATGAAGAAAAAAATCCATCCACTGTAAAAGTATAAGAATGTTATAATGACAACAAAATTACCGGTGATCAGACTATCCGGTGACTATTGCATCTATCAATATCATTATATTAATCAAGGTCATCAACAAGAATAATATTTGTTTTCTATTCAAGCATTGTCTAATGAAGTCCCGGCCTCCTCAATCTTTACGTGGAAGTCGATCCAGATCAAGAAACTTAGCAACACGCTCTTGCTTTGCTCCCGTCCTGTGGTCATAGTACTCAATGACTGCAGCTCCGGCTAATGCAGCAAGGGTCAGTGCTTGTGCATGCAACCTGTTTTGTTAACCAAACAAAAATATTTGTTACATCCATGATAGAATTGCTTAAGTAAACTCGTGGGAAACAAACAAAAATCCAAATAGAAACTACAACAATAGCTTCATGCTGATTGCAAAAGATGATTGTTTCATATTTTTTTAAAGGGTATTCCTACGTGGTATCCTCCTCAATTTTGATTGGTTACCATGGAGGCCCATGTTATGATGGTGTTTTGCCTGACAATGCCACCAATGTTGTCAGGCAAAACAACATAAATATGATGGTGCCAAATGCCATACCTACCATCATGTTAGGCAAAACACCAGACAATGCCTACCAGAAAAACCAATCAAAAGAAGAGGGTTTGATGTAGAAATACCCTCTCGGGTACACCCAACAATTACTCCTTTCATTGTAAGTCCTCCAATAGCTAAAAAAGTCACCTTTAACGCAAGCTAACTGAAAACTCAAGGATGCCGCCAAATCCCAGATTTCCATCATGAAAAGGAAGTTGTAACCTTTCACTAACTAGATATATATCCAAACAGCCCATCTCAAAATTGCTTATGAACACATCACAATTGAAAGAATGGACCCCCCAACAAAAAAAAAACTACTTTTAAGTTTCCTTTTTTTTTTTTTTGGAGGGGGGGGGGGGGGGGGGGACTTAAACGGACTTTCTTTTTCAAATCTCATTAATTTTTTAAAAATTTATGAGGCTTTTAGCATATAAGCCCTTGATAGAGTGGAATAGCGAAAATTGATTCATGTAGCTAACACAACTTGATTGAGACAAAAAGCTTAATTTGATTTGAATTGGTTTAGAGGCTTTTAGTGTCTCTTGGCTGCAGCTGTCAAAGAAAAGGGGCTAAAGAAGAGCTAAAATCACCAACACCGATGTATGAATAGATCAGCTGCCCTTCAAAATTTGATAAATACAACTTAAAGCCTAGAGAGCTTGGCCCTAAAAAGTAACATATCAATTTAAGGTTATTTAATAACATAATTAATAAAAACACCCAAAGGGTAGCTCTTCCAAATCCAATAATTTGAAACAACAATGACCACAAGGGCAATTCTTAAGCCTACAATGAATCCCTTTCAATAAAACCTATAATGAATATCAATTTTGACCCATCAACAACCAAAACACCATATCAGGATGGGAAAAAACACAAGTGACTGTACTACCTAATTTTCATCAAATTATAGCACAAAATTCTATTATGCAAGAACAAGGACAGAGGTTACAAAGATTCAGTCTCGAAAATCATGATTCAATGGCTATTACTCAAATTTTTAATCGTGTTTCAAAGATGAAACCACCTAGTTTGATGCAGGTTATAGTTATTCTTAAAAAAAATAATAATAAATTAAAAAATAAATAATGAGACAGTGCTTTCTTCTTAATTTGACTGACGAAATGAAATGGCGTGGATAGAGTCGAATGAAGACCCCATTTGATGGGACTTAAAGGCTTGGTTTAGTTTGGTTTGGTTTGGTTTGGTTTGGTTTGGTAATGAGACAGTGCTATGTAATGATATAGAAGATGCAACAACCCAAATATGAAATTCATCAAACAAAACAATAAAATAAAAACGAAATGAGATCATAGATGCTGCACTCTGTATCTCAAAAACAAGAGCATGCACTTCAAAACAATTATAACAAAAACTAAAATTGATCAATTGAGTTCTGCTTCTGATGAAAAATCTTAATCATTTATTTTCCTTGGCCCCTCAATTTTCTCGGGAACCAAACAGATTTTCGATATGTGGATAGATCAGATGCATGTCGTACCTAGCGTGAATGAGCCTAACGCTGGTCTTCATGTTGGGTTGGGACCAATTGTATGCGATCGAACCCGTTATTCCACTCAACCACAGACATCCTTCAAAATTTTCAAAACCATCAAAATCAAACCCAAAAAACACACACCCACACACACATTATATATATTCATATACATATATATATATATATATTGTACATGAAGAGAGAGAGAGAGAGAGAGATTACCGACGGCGCGAAGCTTGTGGTCGACGATCCATTCCCTGATGGAATCAAAGGTGTTCTTCGCATCAGCCATCTTTTATCCCTTTTCTCCGTGAATGTGATTTTGATTTTGATTTGGGTTTGAGTTTGGGTTTTGCGATGGTATTTGTAGGTGGAAGTGAGAGAGAGTCGATGAATTGGCCTTTGAGAGATTGGACGGTCCACATCGTTGCCTGACTGGCTATAGCCGACTTGCACGTGTTTGATTACTAGTACTACTCCTCTTTCGTCAAGTCATTGGTTAGCTTTTGTGCTCTACAATTTGTGGCCTTTCGTTATGATTTTGGGGCTCTAAGTTGGGGATTCTATTGAATCTAAAATGTGTGAGTACGTATTCAAATTCATAAATTTAAATTTTTATTATATTTTAATATAAAAAATTATTAATAAATATAATATATATTAAATCTTAAATTTTTTTCTTATAATACACTCTAATCAGTTATTTTTATTTAAATTTTTGTATCTTCTTCCTAAAGAGATTAAAGTAACTTATTATTCTCTATCAAAACTCATCATTATCATCAATATTATTATTTTTTATTATTTTGAAACTCTAAGCCCTAGGGAAAAAAAAAAATAAACAAAATAAAATAATGAATAAGAGTAATAATCAAAATAATTTTTTTAAACAATCCATCAAAAATGAGGTAAATGTTGATATAAAGGGATTTCACAATTTTTGTAGAGCACCATCAATATTTTCTATATCGTTTTTTGACAAAAATTAAACAGCCCAGTAATTATATTAACAATAACATATTTTTGGAGTTGGTCCTATTTTGTTATTTAAATAGTACATTATTTGAAAAGTACTCTTTCTTGTTAGTGGTTGATGCTTATGTGCTTGTAAGTTTGGTTTTTACTTTTCCACGAGTATTCTTGTGAATAATTTATAATGTAAAATTTTTTTCTGTATTGAAAAGTTTTATAATGCTTATGTAAAAGTTTAATTTTTTTTGTATTTATAATGCTTTTATACTTATAAGTTTGATTTTTTCTGTATTGAAAAGTTTTTGAAATAATTTAATTTTTTCAACTTATTTATTATTTAGATTTACCTTGAAAGTAATTTGAGAAAAATAATAAGTTATAATAAGAATAAAGTAAAATTTTAAATAATTAAATAAAATATACTTAAAAATTAAGAGTATTTAATAATTTTTTAAGTGTAAATAGAATCTCCTTCCAAGTTGAGCCAAATACAATGGACATTACAAACTTTGGCTCTCTTTCGTTAGAATTGTAACAAAGGATGGTGATCCCTAATCCCCATTGTTTGGCCCGTAGGCCCGAAAGTTTGAGTCAAGCCCACCAATTGAATTTTTATTTTACTTCAAGTTTCAACTGGCCAAGAAGGTATGCATAAGATTAGACCTTGTGGTTTGAAGCTTGACTTGGTTTGCAAGTCGAAAAATCTGTCAAAAAAACATAAATAAATAAATAAAACCAAATTTAAATATTGGCCTGTTAGATTAAGCCCACAAGCCCATCCCCATCGCCCTGTGAGATGTGACCTATGAACCCATTCTTGTCGGACAATGGCAGTGTTTGGCAACCCGTGGGTCAAGCTATTTTAGCATTTTTTAGGAAAAAAGTCATGTAGCTTGATTGTAGCTGAGGTATAAAGGCTTCTGTCTAGTTGGATATCATTATGTTGTTAAAAAGACATTTTTATCCTTTGTGTAGCTCATATTTATGAAACTCGAATTTTTAATTAATTCAATACCGTGATTAGATGAATTACTCATGAATATAATATAATATATATATAAATAATAATAATAATACACCTTAAATATGGAAATAGTACCATAACCGATAAAATAAAATAAAATAATTAATGTTATGGTTATAGGTGATAAAATATAATCTAATTAGATTATTAAAACCTTGGGCCTAATGCGAATTAAATCAAAGGTTAAAAAAAATAAATAAATAACTTTTTTTTAAAATGGTGGTTTATCACCATTCTAATGGCCCTGTTTGATGTAACTGTTAAAACAACTTATAGATTATAGCTTAACAGATCATAGATTATGACTTTAATCAGAAGTTATTAATCTGTTTGGTATAGCTGTTGGATTATAAATTTAAGTTGTTGAGTAGTGTTTGTTAAATAAGCTGTGAAATAATTTTTTCAATTAATTTTTATTTTTTGTTATTTACTACTTGTCTACATTTCTCATAAAAAATAATAATAATAATCTATAGTCCATTTGAGTCTTTTTCTATTTAAAAAATAAATAAAAAATAAAAAAAATCTAACATGTCCATAGTAGAAGCTGATAATCAGAAGTAATGGGTGAGCAGCTTTTTAGAATCAGCTTTTTTGAGTTAAAATAAACTGTTAGAATCATAAGCTGTTTGAAATAAGTTTAACCAAACAGTCCAAAATAACTTTTTCAAAACTAAAAGTTATAAGTTAGCTTTGAAAAACTGAAACAAACAACCCAACTATATATGATGGTGACTAAGTAATTCACCAACTTAGGCCACGTAATAGTCACGTGAAGGACGAGAGAAATGCCACCTGTTAGACAGGTGGCCAAATTTAAAGCAGCCCACTTTAGTTTGAAACCATGCAATCACGCCTATAAATAGGGAGCAACTATAGAGGAAAGATACAAATCTAAGGAGCAGCGTGAGAATAACGAGACAATCATAAAAAAGTAAAGGCTAATGGTTGATATTAAGATGAGTTATATTATACCTTGGGTTATCATATTTTCCGAATGTTTTGAGTTGCCACAAATTATTTTATATAATTTATGTTTTATGGTTATATTAATATTTCAATTACGTGGATTATTTTCTGAACTATATTTGTTTAAATTAAAACCTATGGATATGTTTGTTTGAATTTTAATAATTAGTTGACAATGATTCCATAAATAATTATGTTTTGTGAGTATCACCACGGGAGTCCCATGCCTTGAGAGACTTAAATAACCATTGGCTCATGTTTGGCCACTTTGTGATCATCTGTTTGTCATGGATCCATTGACCCCTGTTCTGACTGTCACTCAAGTGACCCCTGTTATGTTCTATTCTGTATCGTGGTTATAGTTATTTACGTAATTTCTGTATTTAAGTTTCTTCCACTTAATTATTTGTTTATTCAACTTAAATTATGTTAATGTTTTAATTTAAATAATTATTCATGGCTATTTTGTGCCCCTATTCTCACAGTATAATATTTCTTACTTTGCTATGCGCTTATATTTTTACCCCTTTTAGGTGACGAGATTTAGCGGGATCTCACAGAGTTTTCTTTTTTGTATTATTTGTATTTCTGATTGGACTCTTGTAATAAAATAAAAGCCCAAATGACTATTTTTGTCTCTTTTTAATAAACTTTTGGTACTCATTTATTTTATTTTAATTTACCCAATTTATCTGTTGTGCTACTTATACAGAAATTTTGAAATTATTTTATTTTTTTATCTGATTACAATGCCGAACTTTTAAGTACCGGGTTTGGGTCGCAACAATATAAAAAAAACAGAGTGATAAATGAGGAAGAGGTTTTCATCTCTCTCATCTGTCATTTTAGCCTGGACGGAGGGTTTGAAGAACACCATTGTACCTCTCTTCGGCAGCTCACTCCGACGGAATCGTTGTCGGAGCGGAGTCGCTTCTTAAGGATAAACGGCGTCGGAGTGATCAACGGTTGAGATGGCTTCTGATCGAGTAAGGTGGAGATTGAGGAATTGAAGGAGTTTCTGACGGAGACTGAGACGATGGAGAAGCTCGCCGGAGTTGTGTCAGTGCCGGTGGCGACGATGATAAATGGCTCGGCTTGGTAGAGGAGCCACTTGATGTCTGGCCGTCGGACTTGTGGCCCAGCTAGCGAGTGAGCTAGAAGACCTTGGCGGCGCAGATGATTAGCATACGAATGCGCCGCCTTCGACTGTTGACTTTGCTGTGTCAATCTTTCGTGGGCTGCTTTTTCACAGATAGAGTACTGTTTGGAGTTGACATGGGTTTTTTTCAATTAGTTTTTAGAGAGATGGAGTTGTAAAAAGCAAAAATGCTTGGGACCTCTAATTTAGAGGTACCACTAGTGATGTGGCAGTGGGTCCCCCACTGCCACAGCCACTGCCACATCCAATCATGTGTCTTGATTTTTTTTTTCTTTTTTTTTTCCTTTTTCACCTCATTAGAGGTGGGTTTAGAGGTGCCTTTTTAGAGGTCTCTAGCATTGTTGTGTAAAAAGAGATAAGCAAAGAGATCAAACTCTCACGTCATAGGCTGCTTTTTATATTTATTATTTTTTGTATAGACAGTTTGGTCATTTTACATTACACCATCATTTCAACACATATTTTTCAATACAACAACTCAAATAAAAATTTATCTCATATTTCCAAATACAAAAATTAAAATAACCTATTAAAATAGTCAAATAATCAAAAAAGCTAAAAAATAACTATTTCCCAAACACCCACAATATTTGGGCTTAAAGTTTTTGCTTGTAAAAAAAATAAAAATTAAAAATCTCTAGTCTTAGCCTGTGAGTGAGCTTGGACTCCATGTTTGTAGCCGGGCTTGATACCTCCACCGAGTGCTTACTACTCCAGACGAATTTAATTTCATAAACAACTTTAATTTGCCTTTTTTAACTTGACACGTTTATTAAATAAACAAAAATAAATTACATGTTTCACTCTTATAGTTTAATCAAAATTTGACTTTCATCTTTATTGTTTTAATTTTAAAATTTAGTCTCTATGTGTTGAGTCTATTTTTAATTTGGTCTTTCAAATTTTCATGAATTCTCTTATTTATACACCTTAAGATAATGAAGTATCAAATCTTATACGGAATTATTATTTTGAAAATATACTTGAAGTGTAAGAACTAAATTACTATTAAGACTTTGTGTTTGGCTCATGAGTGATCTTGTAATCACATATTAGGATGTGGTGAGAAGAATACCAGGCAACTCCTTAGTTGTAGTATAAATTTACAAACAAATTAATATTCTATAATATTGGCAAAAAGAAAAATTTATTAAATTTTAAACAATAAGAAATCAAGTAAAATATAAATTAAAATACGACTAAAATTCAAAATGTAATAAACTTTTAAATCAATTAGAGTCAAATTTTTAAAATTGATTTAATAATTGAGCCTGAAGTTCAACAAATAATTGATTTAATAATTGGCTCCGTTTGGCAAGATTTTTTTTGGCTATTTTAGTTACAAAAGACAAAATAAGTTATTTTAGCGACAACAAACAAAGTGGTGTTTTGGGAAGTTGGTAAAAATCTGAATTTTTGGCTTTTTTAACTTATTTTGTCTTTTTGTGAAAAAGTTTTGTGAGAGGTGATGTGACTATTTTGTTTTTTTGTGGATAAGTTTTGTGAGAGGTGATGTGACTCAAAATTAGTAAAAAGCTGGAAGCTGGTTTTTTACCAACTTCCCAAAATGGCCCAAAATCACATCCAACCCATAATCATTACACTATTCTCTCATAAAAAAAATCAAAAAAAACTAAAAATACCAAAAAGTCCTTCCCAAATCAAGTTTTTTAGCCCAGGCTAAAATATTCAAAAAAGTAAAAAAACCAACCCACTTTCCAAACTGGGGCAAAATTAGGCATGTGACAAACAAATTAATATTTACTTTTAATAAATTGTAGATCCACTAATTTTTTTCAATTATAAGATTACTGTGCAAATAATATTGCAGTTATAGGCTTACTAGTATATGCTCCTGGCTAATTCTTGTAACTTATCATACTCTTTTAATTAATAATGTAAAACACTTTTAAGTATCTCTGATGAATAGTAATATAATTTATTTTTTAAAATTTAAGAATTGCCTTTATAATTATTTTATTTTAAAATTATTATTATTTTTATTTAAATATACAAACAAATTAATATTCTATAACATTGGGAAGAAAAAAAAAATTATTAAATTTTAAACAAGAAGAAATCAAGTAAAATATAAGTTAAAATATGATTAAATTTAAAATGTAATTAACTTTTTAAATCAATTAGAGTCAAATTTTTAAATTGATTTAACAATTGAGCCTGAAGCTCAACAAGATTAGGCATGTGAACACAATAACAAACAAATTAATATTTACTTTTAATAAATTGTAGACCCACTCATTTTTTTCAATTGGAAGATTACTATGCAAATAATATTGCAGTTATAGGATTACTAGTGTATGCTCGTGGTTAATTTGGGGTAAACTATCAATAGGTCCTAATAGTTGAACTTAATTTTCATTAAATTCTATTGAAAATAAGTCTTGATAAAATTGTAGCTAAAAATAATTTTTTGTGACAATTTTTTACATACGTCGTTAAAAATTGACAATTATTAACTTTTTGGTCATAATTTTTATAAATTGTCGCTAAAACTTATAATTAGTGACTTTTTTTAGGACAAATTTTTCCCCTAGTCCACTTATTTGGATCTACACGTAAATACCCCTAATTTTTGTAACTTATCATACTTTTTTTAATTGATAATGTAAAACACTTTAAGTATGTCTCATGAATATTAATATAATTTATTTTTTTTCAAAATTTTAAAATTGCCTTTATTATTTTATTTTAAAATTATTATTTTTATTTATTTATTTAAATATGTGCATAACACTAGTGTATTATTATGCACCAAACAATAAATTTTGTTTTAATTATTATTATTATTTTTTGTTTATAAAACAGAAAATAGAAAGTGACAGTTAATCAAATTAAAAAGAAAGATTGCTTAGTTTGGCTTATCCTATATAAGTCAAAAAGTTAAAAAATTATTCCAAAATCTAAAAAGATATCACTATTCACCAAAAAAAAATTTAAAAAATTAATTTTCTTTCCAAAAAAGTATCATTTGAATTGATGTTGGGCAGCGTTTGCAGCGGCTGTGCAGCAAAAAAGAAATTATTCGGTGTGATTTTCACACACACAGTTGTTCGTCCCATGGGAGCCATTACGGATCCCGTTTTGATAATCTGAACCGTTGAATGTGTAGAAATCGTCGAGTACTATATGTCTGCAAAAAATCACATTGATCGGATATTGATAACTATATGATCAAATCAGTTATATACAACAAATGGATGGTGTTATAATTAATGATTAAAAATAAATAAATCTGATCAGATAGCTATCGATATCTGATTAACGTGATTTTTTATAGGTACATAGTGTTCGACGAGTTACACACATTGAACGGTTCAGATTATTAAAATGGGACCCGTGATTACCCCCACAGGCCAAACAAAACCGTCCAGTGCTTTGTACAAAAAGGGCATTGCTAGGGAACCCGAATATTTGGCTCAAATTGTGGCTCAAATTTCTTTATTAGGTTAAAAAAAAAAAAAAAAAAAACAAAGTTACTAAAACTAGCAATTTGAGTCACAGTTTTAGGGCCACCAATCATTTTCCGTACAAAAATTAGCCAATAATTTTTAACTCCAATTCACTCAGCTGGGTGTACAGCCGGTTGTACGGCTGGGGCCCACTCCTCTATAATCATCTCTTACACATTTTTTTATACAATTTTTTAATACATATTTTTTTATAAAAAGTCAAAAAATTAACCCAAACTTCCATATTTTTTTTTGTCTTTTTTAGTCCAAAAAGACAAAAAGTACATTTTTTTAGGATACCCTGAGATGTTCTAAAAAAGTACACTTTTTGACTTATATGAATTGGGTATGAATTGGGTTTGATGTAATGTGTTAGAGAAGTGATGTAATTTAAATAAGATGATGTGATTTAAATAAAATAGTGACTTTTTAACTTTTTGTATTATTTAGGCCCCGTTTGGGAACTTACCTTTTTAGCCAAAAAGCTAAAAAGTTACTAAATTAGCCAAAAAGTCAACAACTCATACCAAAAAGTCAAAGATTCTCTTTTCTCTCTACTTTTTGCACATCTTTTCGTAATTAGCCAAAAAGTCATCCCAAACATACAAGTTTTTTTACCTACCTTTTTAGCCAAATAGCCAAAAAGTTACTAAATTAACCTGTTCCCAAACGAGGCCTTAGGTTATGCCAAACTTGGCCTCGACTCTCAAATTTTGAAATATTTACTAAAAGAATTTCATCGATATATATTACCGCTCAAGGTACCTTCCTTCATCGACATGTTCGTTTCTTGCTCTTTAAGTTCTCAAACCGTGATTCGAGTTTCGATTCGCATCGGCGTCTTCAAGATCGTTCGACTTTTTTTCTATTGATAACCTCTCTGGGAAGCCAATCGAATTCAATACACTCTTAGACGAAGTCGAATTCGAAACCAGAATCGATTAACTCTTCAACGGTTCAAATGACAATTCGATTTCAAGAGAGAGAAGCTGAATCTGTGTTTGAGTTACGGTAAATCAATGTTAACGATTAATACATCTCTGTATGCTATTTATCTCTTTATTATTTTCAAATTTATATTCCATTATAGAGTCAACGATTCATATAGCCGACCCTGGGACTTAACGCTTGGTTTGGTTTGATTCGTTCTGTTCGATTTTCGTAGTCTTACAATTTTTGTATAATCTTTTACTGTGCGAGCGTGCAATTTTATATATAAATTTATGGGCGGTTTGCTGAATGTGAAATATGGGTTGAATTTGAAAACTAATTAGCAGTTATTTGATTTAATTATGGGTTTATGGAGGGTTGCCTAAAATTGGAAGTTCATAGAACAGAAAAAAATGTATGTATATACAGATTTAAATAGAGAAACAAAACCGTAGATATGTTATACAGTTATGTACAACATATGGGTTGAATTTGAAAAATAATTAGCGGTTATTGTGAATAGGTGTCAAAACAACATTAGGAAGGAAAAAAAGAGTAAAAAATTGGAATTTCATAGAACAGAAAAAATCTATGTATATACAGATTTAAATAGAGAAACAAAATGAATGTGTTTTTTTATCTTCCAAACCGTAGATATGTTATACCGTTATGTACACAAAAAAGTTACTAAAATTGAAGTTTATACTACTTTAGTTATCATATAGTGACTGCCCATATCAAAGTACGTACCTCACCAAAATCAAAGAAATTCATACCTTTTGAATTGATTTCTGTTGGTAGTAATGAAAAGAAGATAAAACAATGTTTCAAAGCTGAAACAGACAAAACCCATCAGATAGCCATCCAAGAATTCAGAAATCCCTCGATCCTTCACACCTCTCTGCACTCAAATCTGGGGAGTTTCATCCTAATGCATCAGATACTTATTATTTTTTTTCAAAACTTTATAATGTGAATTTATGTCAGTTTATATGCGTTTTCAATGTGAGGTAGGTAGTTGAAACCGTAGGAAGTTTCTCTAATGTGCGTTTTCAATCAATATTACTTATTTACCCCTTTTTGTAGTTAAGAATAACTGACATATCAGTCATCTCAGAGCATCAGCAATGGATGCTTTAAGAGGCTGATAGTGTCAGCCACTACCCAGTCTAGCTAGTGAGTTCACTGTCTCCAGCTCCAATGGAGCTGTTAGTTGAAGTTTTAAGGGGGTCAGATGCTAGCAAAGCTGCTAACTGCAGCGATGCTTCTAGCCAGCCACAGAGAGAGAGAGAGAGAGAGAGAGAGAGAGAGAGAGAGAGAGAGAGAGAGAGAGAGAGAGAGAGAGGGAGGAGAGTGCAATGTCAAATTATATGACATATGAGAAAATTTATCAAAGAATAGGTGCTACCTTTGTCAATTTGTTTGGTTATCTATGATATATGTCACATATAATTTGTTTAATAATTTATTTATTCTTTAATTATATGCCATATGAGAAAATTTATCAAATAATAGGTGCTTTATCACAATGACATATGAACTATTGCAATCTTATTAGTGATGGTTGTATAATTTGGTTACGTGGTCATTCTTTTTATATTGCTTGATTTCATATTTCTTATTATTGCCTTACAAATTTTGGTTTAATATTTTATTTATTCTTTGATAAATTTTCTCAATTTGTTTGGTTATCTTTCGATAAATATATTATTTATTGCTTGGTTTTCCTTTATTTTTTGGTTTGTTTGTTTGTTTGCCAAGAAACCCTGAGAAGATAATTCATCATTTGTCGATCTCAATGCGTGATGTTAAAAGCAATGCACATCTCTCTCTCTAAGTCTCTATTGAGACTAAGTTTCTCTCTCAGATTTCTTTGCAAGCAAAATTATAGTCTACTTCTAATTAATTTTTTCATATTTTGTTTCATTTCCCCAAATATATATATATATATATATATTCCATTTAAATTGATAGTATTGAAATTTATATAGGTGTCTTTCTTCCAATTTTTCCTTTTCCTTAATTATATGACATATAAATTGTTGCAAATTTATTAGTGATGGTTTTATAATTTGGTTACCTTTTTATAATGCTTGACTCGTAGTTCTTATTATTCTTTTACAATTCTCTGTTTAATATTTTATTTATTCTTTGATAAACTTTTTCAATTTGTTTGATTATCTTATGATAAATATATAATTTATTGCTTGATTTTTCTTTGTCTTTTGGTTTATTTGTTTGCCAAGAAATCGTGAGGAAATAGCTCATAACTTTTGGATCTCAATGCGTTAGGCTAAAAAAAGGGACATCTCTTTCTCGCAACCTCCATTGAGACTTAAGTTTTCTCCCTCAGATTTCTTTGCAATCAAAATTATAGTTTTTTTTGTAATTAGCTTTTCTATATTTTGTTTTGTTTTTCCATTTTTTTTCCGGTTTAAATTACTAGTATTAAACTTACATAGTTCTTAATATTGTCTTACAATTATTTGTTTAATATTTTCCTTATTATTTGATAAATTTTCTAAATTTGTTTGGTTATCTTTTGATATGTATATTATTTATTATTTGATTTTCCTTTGTCTTTTGGTTTGTATGCTTGGCAAGAAATCGTGAGAAAAGAGTTCATAACTTTTGGATCTCAATGCTTGAGGTTGAAGAAACGGACATCTCTTTCTCTCAGCCTCCATTAAAACTAAGTTTCTCTCACAGATTTCCTTGCAATCAAAATTATAGTTTTAGTTTTTAATTAATTTTTCTATATTTTGTTTCATTTTCTCAAATTTTTTCATTTAAATTAATGGTATTGAAATTTATATAGGTACCTTGCACCCAATTTCTCATTTTCTTTAATTATATGTCATATGAATTTTCTAATTTGGTTACTTGGTTGTTCGGTTAGGGGAAGCGAAAGAGAGTGGGTAGTAGTTGTACAATAGAATAAGGAGAGTGGTTGGTTGTGTTGTGTGCGGTTGGGGTTAAGAGAACAAACAAAAGGGATTTGGATGTACTACAGTAAGGGAAAGAGAGTGAGGGTTTCTTCAATTCCCATCTTTGTTTTTGGCACAAAATAGTAAGATTATTTTTTCCCCTTTAAGACTATTTTACATATAATTTAGCAGTATTAATTATTTCAAAGTTTGTTTCTTCACATGGTCTAGCAAATTTCAATGCTGTACTGATGTGGTGTGACTTGGGGTTCATTTATCTAATTGGGAGGTAGGGGGAGGTATACCTAGATGTATTCCCTTCAGTGAATTGAAATCATCTTACATATGGTGTAGAATTTTTTCCTATTACTCTGCCTTTGGTTGTGTATGTGATGGTTTTGCATGCATATGATTATGCTCACAGCATTGAAATCTCTGCGTTCACCTATGATACGGGTACGATACAGGTATGCCGATACGGCAAAACCTAAAAAAATAAAATACGGGTATGACTGAGGTACGTCAATAAATTTTTTATTTTTTGTAATTTATAGTTTGAGATTCAATCTACAAATTAAAGTTCAACACCAAAACTAAAAGGAGAAATTACAAAACTAAAAGAGAAATCATAATTCAACAATACCAATATCAAAGCAAAGTCTATAAGCTATTTTAATGCCATTATATAGGAGAAATTACAAAATAAAGTTTCATTCCAAAAGCAAGCCAAGTGAAATTTGAAAATTTAAAATTTCAGTTTTCACTTCTATCAATTTCATTATACATCTTTCATCTCTGGCACATCAAATAAAGGATTTGCAATTTCAAATAAATCAGAACTCTCTAGTAAATTAAACGTATCTCCACTAATGTCTCATAGCTTGATGTATTCTCGATATACCAATCCCGTACCCATGGAGCAAAGAATGTATAAAAAGTATCCGGTACGTATTTCTAGTACCCAGTACGCATGCAGTCCTATTGGTACGAGTATCAATACCCGGTACGAGTACGGCAACATTTTCAAAGTACCCGTGTTTCATAGGCGTTCCCCCATTTTCTGTTGATGTTGAATCTGTGAATGAGTTCCCCTTTGTATGGTTGGCATTAATTTATTATTTGTTAATGCTGTCAAAATAGAACAGTTTGTTGATGCTGTCAGAGCATAGGCAAGTTTCATTGATTGGTAAAATTGTTTCAAATGGTGAGAACTTTATTACATTTTTTCACTTGACTAATTAATATGCTTAGAATAGTTTGTTAGATGTAATTACTTGTTGTGCATATAGTTTGTTAATGCTGTTAGAACAAATTATTCTTGCATTTATACTTTGGAGGCAGAGAAAGTAGAGTAAAAGAATAGGAGTTGATCTTTTTTTGAGCTGGAGAGAACGTAGTACCTTCGTTTAGTGTAATTGAGTTGAGTTTTGTTGTTTTGTTTTACTGAAAAGAGAAGGTAAATTTTTATGAGAGTTTTGTTGTTTTGTTTTGCTTTCTCTTCAATTTGGACTTTTTAAGATGGTGTTCCTTAATTTGTTACTGTTAGCATGAAATTTAGTAGCCACTATTGCGGAAAACTGAAAACTGTAAAAAGGAGAAGGCAATACCATGAGGTACATTTTTGTCTTTTTTTCCTTTCTCGCTTTTGATATCAGGCTTCTCTTTTGAAGGATTTCATCTTTTTCTCTCATCATTAGAGTAAATAGAATCTATGTTACTTTTAAAAATTATTTATTAACTTTATGGAATCCCGGTAACAAAAATAGCAACGCAGTAGTGCTAAACTTCTAAAAAGGGACATGTAAGTCTCTATCCTTTAAATAAGGGTGGCGTTCTAGTGGAAAAATTATTTAGTCCCTGTGGGCACCACGCGGCAATGCCGCAGACAACAATCACAAATACCACCCTCATGTTGTCTCCTCAAACATCAAGTTAAAATGACAAACCCCACTATATACACAAATCACATGCATTTTGTGGCACCACATGGAAAACACCAACATAGAGATCATGCCATTCATTTTGTGGCACCACATGCTTTATTCAAGTCCACACCGGGAGGGCAATTTGCTTAAATGGTTTCACTATTGATCCTTTACATTTATATAATATTAAAAAATATGACATAATAGATATATAAAATTATATGTTTTGCACGTGTCCCCGGCTAGTCTTGCTTTTGCTCTTTTTGAAAATTGCGTGCCTGGTTGTCTGTGTCTTGTCATGTATCCATGCTTCTTAGCATATGATGTTGGTTTGGGTTATGTTGTGGTTGCAATCTTTTGGATTGGATTATGCAATGCATTTGTTTTTTTGTGGAAAGAATGCATGATTATATAAATTTAGTCTGGGAGTGCTATAGACAGAGGTAATATGCTAGTAGACATGTATATATATGCATGTACTTCTCAAATCATTTTCCCTTGATACTTCTCTGTCATTTTTCATTGTACTTCTCAAATCGCTCATGTTACTGTTTACTGTAGGCATTGCAGGTTCAGCAAAGCCCTCGATGATTGAATTATCATTATATGTAGACGGATGTAATTTTTTTAGGTCAGCTATGTTCAATACCCCAATCATTTAATGATCGTCTTATTTCTGATAAACTCAACTATGGTGATTGATAACTGTTCTTGTTTCAACATGTAGTGTGTTTAACTGCACTGTTTTATAGTTCTTGTTTGTCAGTTCGTATTCTGAATTCAGAACATAGATACAATGTGAGGACTTTCCAAGAAGGAAAAGGCTATCTAACATTGAAAAGTATCCGAAATGAAATGTATGTTGTAGATTTAAGGTTTGTTGACCTGATTAGTTTTGCAGTTAAAGTTTTTCACATTTTTCTAGTTTTATAAAAACTTGTGTGCTATTCTTGTTCCCCATTTCATTAATGTAAATTTCACATGAAATTCATTCGATTAGAATCTCGTAGTGAAGGTAGAGACGGTCTTTTTCAAAATTATTTTTTAATTTACCTTGAAGCATGATCTGCATCAAAAGACATGGAGATATTCTGTCAAGGTAAAGTGACTATTGCTATCAATCATATGTTACTGCTCGGTCTTCCATATATATATATATACATTTGTAGTTAATGTGATGATTGACCAAATGAAATGAAGACTTTGTATAATACTTCAAATAGACACAGTGACAACTTTGGCTACTGGGGATCTGCTGCTAGAGGGGGATCCAGCCCTGTCAAAAGAGGATCCGGGAATTGAGGTCAGACCATTTACTCAGTTAAACAAACTACTATAAACTAGCTCGAGGCAAATGAGTTGAATGAACAAACCTTGATTAGTCCCGCCTCGGTACCACATAGAATAATGTCATTTCCGGTGAGTAGGCTTGTTATCTTGCTACCAGCTGATAATCGTCCAACTTTCTGCTGTGTCCCCCTCAACCATATCTGCTTGAAAAAATATATTACAAGTCAGATGAGGCTATCAATCAATTAAGTTATGTAGCTTGATAGAAGAAATTTAGGTTAAACTAATGGTATCATCTATTCATCCCTAATGATGATCCATTTCAAGGACATTGGTGCCCCTCCTCAACTTTTCAAAAAAATACATTTTTGTCTAATATTTTGAAAATGTTTTCAAATCATATCACTCAAAACATTATATATATGTCCTCTTAATTTTTCCATTCTTCCTCCAATAAACACAACACGCCATTGATTAGAATGAGGAATAGATTGACTCCTTATTTGCTTCACAAATAAATCTAAGGAAACATTTCCATTCATTATGTGTATTTTACTGGTATTTTTCATTTTTTATGATTTTATTGTTGTGATATGTATAAAATTGGAATAGTTTTGAAATATTGATAATTGATTTATTTATCAAATCAAACCAAACTAAACATTGTGTCCCAAATCAATCTAACTCAATAATTTTCCTTAGTATTGCCCGCCCTCAGCCAAATTCCTGTCTCCACCACTGCTGGTGCAGCCTTGATGCCTAACTCTTGCCATAAAGTCCTATATTGATGAGTGCATTCATTGGTCTATACTATGTGTTTTTATTATGCTAAATGGCAAGTACTTTTAACTTTCACAATCTCAAAAAATGCTTTATACATGTTATACATACATTAAGTACCTGAAGGATGCTTGTTGATGGACTGCAGTTTAAGTATATGAAGTCCTCAACTACTTCCATTGCCAGCACACTTGTTCCTCTGTCTGGCACCATGGACATTTGTGGTTTGCTCTGTTTTCCCCATTCCTGCATTATTTCTTCCAATCATTCATTGAAATCTTAACATAGGTAAACAATTTATATTCCTTACCTTGATATTTGAACCCTCAACAACTACTGCACTTGCACTATATAGCCAATCTTTATACACGGAAATCGAATTGATGGGCCTGCTTTTCATCCTCCAAGTCTTTGATGGCGCTTTGATCTCTCGCTCCCGATTGGTTGTTATAGCTAGCTCCTAAATTGAGTTATACATTACTTATGATTTTAATTTGTGCATGACTTTGGTATTAGACAAGTCCCTCAAACCAACCTGTATGCTTGAATCCATGCAACCTACATAAGCCTTCCCACTAGTTACCCGTACACACTGCACGTGTTTATCTTTGCAAATGTCTCTGGTTGTTCTTGATGCATCAAACACCTGAAAATTATATTGAAACTAGTTTGAAGAATTTTTTTTCATCCTTCTACATATTTAATGCAAGTTCTGGAAGACAGAAACTTTACCTTCATCTCGTGGCTTTGTGTAACTGCAAAAATCTGTTGGCCGTGAGTATCTAAACTTTGAATTGGTACCTTCACTCCTATTACTTCCATGCACTCCAGTTTCCTTTGGATCATTTGCCAAATCTGCACCAAGGACAAGTAGAGAAGTTTCAGATATAGTACTGTTTTCTTCATCCATCCAATTAAAGTATGGAAAATGTCATCAACTATATGAAATTATCAAATTACCCTAATTGTTTTATCTGCTGATCCACTCAACAAGCAGCATTCCCCTGGTTCAAAAAGCGAAAAACATGTCACGGCGCTTTTGTGCTCCTTCACGTCCAACACAAGTGTGGCTGTCTGGCCCTTGATGTCCCAAACCTATTTAATGAGAGCAGACAACCACACTTAAAAACAGTTTTGTCTTTTTGTTTTTTTCCATTCTGAATGTGATCAGTTGGAGCCTCCACAACCATGTTACAATGCTAAGTTCTTGGTGTACAATCAACCATAAAAGTGACCTTTAAGTATAATGCAGAAGGTGGCATTGCTACCTTAATTGAACCATCTGCATATCCACTGCAAAGCTGTCCCCTGTAGTAGATGAGAGCGGTTACAGCTCCGCTGTAGTTTTGAGTTGCCTCCAGAATTTGCGTGTGAACACAAGAAATTCGCTGCTCTTACCATTATAATGAAACGATCAAGACCGTAAATGGAATTTGTTAGCACTATCAATATTTCTTGTAAACAAAACCAAAACAGTAAAAAGAATTTTGATATAATTGCTGCCATTGTTAACTTTTGGGGCAGCATTTATGCTACTACCTTTATGAGGAAAGCATTGTTATTCACCATAATCATATTCCAGCGGGCGTCTGATTGGTGTGTTTTGAGTTATCCGGTCTAATCTATAGTTCTTTTCTACATTTATGCTATATTGGTATTTCATTTGTCTGGTTCTTAGTTAGATATATGATTTAGCAGATAATAAAATTACAATGCTAGTTTGAAGCAAGTTATTTATAAATCATTCTCATGGTATTCAAATTTCTGGAAGAAAGTTATTCTTAGGCCAGAATCTGAAGGGGAAAATTCACTTTTTAGTATTTGATATGGTGTGGAATGAAGGACAGGGGTTGATGTTGTTGCCATTACTTAGAATGCACTAGTACTTTATTTATAATTGTTTCATCAGTCTGGACTCTAAATTTTCTGGGTGTGTACTTGTTGGTCGTAAGAGAAAGGGCCACGCTTCTGTATAAGTGTTGCTAATTAGAGCCAGTTTGGAGCAGATAATTTGTCATGCCACTTTGAGGCCATAGAAATGGCATAATTCTGAAAGGATTCGTACATGGCTGGATCACATCTGGTGTATTTTTTATGCGATAAGAGTTGTTGCTCAAACTCGAAGCACGTATCTAATAATCAGAACACTCACCCATTTGTTAGGCAAGAAATAATCAGCAACCCTAAGTAATTCCTCTGCCATCCAGGTTACATTCGAAAGTCTTCTAAGTGACTCTCTTACTCCTTCTGAGAAGTGAAGTAGTTTCTGCATTCCTGCACAGAAGAAATCTATATAAAATCTGCCATAAAAAGTCAAAAGCCTATTTCAGAGCTGCTAATTGATGTGGAGTTCCTAGAAGTTCTTGTGAGTTATGTTTTCTTCATTTCCAATGACAATTCTTGACATTTTTCTAATTTAGAGGACACTTTGGACCACCAGGAGATAGAAAACATTCGATTTCATTCCGTTGTTTGTTTATTAGGCATTAAGGTGTGCATTTCATCATTTGGTGCAAAATCTTTGTTGAACTAGATTAGACCTCTTAGCAAAATCTCGGTTGGTGTAAATAGTTGGTCTTATGTTGATACTAAAATTTGATCCTGGTATAAAATTTCAAAATTTCAAAAATATACAAAAGAATTCTGCTAATTTTGATTTGTCCAGCTAGATCCTCATGAATGATTTTGCATATTTGTTTTTGTGTTTTTTAGTCATCAACTTTGTATTCCTCTGTGGCATATATTATTCTGAAATCTTTCAGTGTGGCATTACCTTTACCAGAAGCATAGTTATAGATGCATAGACATGCTAAAAGTCTATCTTCCAGCTCAAAGCCAGGATGCAAAAATTGCTCAACTTCACTTAACAAGATTTCACTTGCAGTACATCTCAAGTCATCTGGAATTCTTGCAATTTCACACCCGATCCATGCAGTCGCTGTCAGACAGTCTCGAGAAACCTTTTTTATCCTGCTCTTCAATCCCTTCTCCAAAGCATGAAAAACAGGCTCCCCAATTTTAGTAACACTTCTTGTAATCTTGCTGCACCATGCGTCTATATCCGTGTCCTGCAAGTTCATGCAGTTAAACGATAATGTCTACATAAACAACCTTAGCTGTAGATATTTTAAGGGGGAATATCAGACAAATGGGAAATGGGTAAAATAATTGCAAATCAATGGAATGCAAGTGGGTGTAAGTGAGAATTGTGCCATTTTTGCACAATTCTCACTTGCACCAGAAAATAATTGCAAATCAATGGAGTGCAAGTGGTTGCAAGTCAGAAGTGTGTCATTTTGTGTAGTTCTTTCTTGCGCCGGGCACATATCTCACTTGCACTCCATTTATTTGCAATGTTTTCCCGTTTCCCATTTATCTGATATTCCCCCCAGTTTTAAGCTATACCAAATTGATTTTTTTACTACCACTCACCTGTAGGCTTTTATCCAACCAGTTGAAGTTTCTTATCATGTTTTTGTAATGCGGTGAGGTCAAACCTGTCTTTTTCAGTAACCATGCTGCTGTATATGGTTCCCCTGTCCAGGAATATGTTCCTCCAAGGTTTGATAGAAGGAATGCTGACAATTGCTGCATAGCAGAGTCCTCTTCACAGGTCAATGACCTGAGGAGGGTCTCCACTGCCTCTTCTCTATATGTACTTTTACCGGGTGAGTCTTCCTGAAAAATGTTTCTCATCAAGTTACATGACTAAATTGTTGTAGAGTGGAAGGCTGAATAGAATTCTACATGATTGGCTTTATCACACATCTAGCAGAATCACAAGTTGTAGAAAATTAATGTATTGATATTATTGATAGATTGATATCAATATACATTTTTGTGTGTTTACAATGGAGAGAATGATCTCTCTTTTATAGGAAGAATGAGTTACAAATGGAGGAATTAAATTAACCTAAAATGGAGCACTAAACAACTTAATGGAGTATTAGGGTAAATGGAGCACTTGCTTCTTGTGGAGCACTAATGGAGTGGAATAGGTAGGTGGTAGTAGGTGGTAGTGGTAGGTGGAGTAAGTTATAGGTTTTTACATTCAACAGCCCCCCTCAAACTCAAGAGGGTTAGGAACTAACCAACTTGAGTTTGGAGAGAGTAACAAAACAGGAAAAATAAAATGACAAATAAAATAAAAGAGGATAGGAGACACTGTATGGTCGTGTCAGACCGTTGTAGAAGACAATTTATGGGTCATGTCGGATCGTTGTAGAAGATAGTTTATGGGGTCATATCGACCGATGTAGAAAAACAGTTTACTGGGTCATGTCGGACCGTTGTAGAAAACAGTTTACGGGGTCATGTCGGACCGTTGTAGAAAACAGTTTACTGGGTCATGTCGGACCGTTGTAGAAAACAGTTTACTGGGTCATGTCGGACCGTTGTAGAAAAACAGTTTACTGGGTCATGTCGGACCGTTGAAGAAAACAGTTTACGGGGTCATGTCGGACCGTTGTAGAAAACAGTTTACTGGGTCATGTCGGACCGTTGTAGAAGACACTATAAACAGTTTACTGGGTCATGTCGGACCGTTGTAGAAGACACTATAAGGCTGTGTCGAACCGTTGTAGCAGATAACCGAAATCAATGTCGGGACAGTTTACAGAGTCTTGTCGGACCCATATAGGAGCTAACCGGAATCAAAGTCGGGACAGTTTACAGAGTCTTGTCGGACCCATATAGGAGCTAACCGGAATCAATGTCGGGACAGTTTACAGAGTCTTGTCGGACCCATATAGAAGCTAACCGGAATCAATGTCGGGACAGTTTACAGAGTCTTGTCGGACCCATATAGGAGCTAACCGGAATCAAAGTTGGGACAGTTTACCAAGTCTTGTCGGACCCTTAAAAGTTGCACCCTCAAAAGGCGTGCCCAATCTTATCAAAAAGCGTGCCATTAAAAGGCGTGCCATCAAAAGGTGTGCCCGACATCCATCAAAAGTCGAGCCATCAAAAGGCGCGCCGCTTTGTCGTCTTGCGCTGAGAGGCGCGTGAGGCGCATGTCTGCCTTGCCTATTTATACCAAGGCGAGGCTGCCGCTTATGCAGAACAAAACATCTGCTGAAAAATCCTCTGAAAACCTCTTCATTTTGCCCAGAAAATGGCTTCTTCTTCCCGTTCTGCTCCCCAGAATATAGCCTCTTCGTCCCGTGGTCTTACCCTCTTTCCCGACCTCAACGAGGCCACAACCCAGAATATGGCCCTTGAACCTCAACCAAGAGCCCCTGGACCAAGCCCCCCTGGTTTTGCGCCGTTGAACTATCCAATGGTGTCAGTGGAGCAGATAATGGCTGCTCAGTCGGATATTGAGGCGAATTATTACACATTAAGGTCATGCGTTGAGACCATGACGGCGGTCAACAACCTGTCGCACCGGCTTCAGAGTAGAACTAATGAGGTGCAGCAGTTAAACGCCCAATTGGCTCTGCTCCAGGGCATGTATAAGGATGCCCGAGCAGAGATATGTGGGCTGAAGGCAGAAAACAAGGAACTGAAGCGGAAGGCCACCGTGATGCTCAGATTTGGAGGACCGCCATATGTGACGGTTGAGGAGCAACGAGAAGTTACCGTGCTCGGCGGCGTGGGAAACACGGAGGCAGCACCGGCAAGGGAGGCTCAAGACAAAGGCAAAAAGAAGAGAACAGCTGAAGAGGCGAAAAAATAAGGCCGGTTTTTTGTTGTGGTGGTTGTGGGTTGTGGCGGATTTGTTTTTGTGAGGTTTTTTTTTTTTTTTGGTGTAAAAATGTGATCGGGGTTGATCCCCGAGATGAATAAATGACAAGTTTGGAAAATGTTGTTGGTGGTGTTTTGTTTAAGAATAAAAATAAAAATAAAAGAAAATAATGGATAAAGAAAATAAAGAAATAAAAATATGGGACTTTAATAAGAGAGAGACGGATATTCTGTCTACCTCTTTGTGATGATTTAAGTCTTTGATCTCTCATATCCACCAACCCATATTTACTCAAATGTGCGGGGAAGAAGAAGTAAGGGCATTAAATACTTGGGATTGCATTGCTGAGAAAATGAGCTAAAGATGGTTGAACTGGAAGATGCATTCTTTGCTGTTGCAGCTGCTGTTGTTGCTGCAGAGGATATGACGATGTTCTGTACAAGGGTTTTGTTTCTGCAATACGCACTGAATTATGTGGCTGTGATGACCATCGTTTGCCTTCTTGGGAACTTTGTGTGTCATATATATGCGGATCTAACCAGTCAAGGAAATCTGCCTTCTGTGACCATTCAGCCGCAGATGAACTTTCCCTCGAAATTGATCCAGATCCTCGATCACCAATTACACCAGGATGTCTTGGTCCAGTAACAACTTTGTTCAACTTTGAAAATGTACTTGTCAGATCATCAATATCAGATAAGGATCCAATGCCTGATCCCTCTTCCTTATCAAAGAGATGGTACTCATCATCACCATACCCAATAACTGGAATGTCATCTTCCAAACCCCCCAACTCAACTTCCTCCACAGCTTCTTGACCAAAAAATGCATACTGTGATGCATTAAAGAGTGCATTTTCTGGCAATGGCAGTGCTGAGCAAGTTTCTAAAAAACCATTAGAACAGGAACCAATGCTTGCAGCTAGAATCACCATCGAAGATGGAATTTGTCTTCTTCTTGACATAGACGACATTGACCGGCTCCTACAATTTAGTCAGCCACAAGATGGTGGAAGTCAGCTTAGGCGGAGGCGACAGATCCTATTGGAAGGCTTGGCTGCCTCACTTCAGCTTGTTGACCCACTTGGAAAAAAGTTCCTCAGTTGGGTGCTGAAAAATGCTAGCAGTTCTGAAAGATCAGAGTATGAAGATTATAATCCTCAAGCGATGGCAGACAGGTTGATCTGCGTAGAGCAGAGAGAGACAGCTTCCTTTATAGTAGAAACTACTGCACCAGCAGCAGCAACAACAAGAGCAAGATCAAGAAGAATAATTTGTGGCAGCGGAGTGAAGGTATGTGTAGAGGTCCGACGGGCGGCCAAGACGAGGCTACCGCCCGCCGGTGAAGCGAAATTATTAGGTTCTTAAACCTGCTCTGATACCATGTAGGAAATTAATGTATTGATATTATTGATAGATTGATATCAATATACATTTTTGTGTGTTTACAATGGAGAGAATGATCTCTCTTTTATAGGAAGAATGAGTTACAAATGGAGGAATTAAATTAACCTAAAATGGAGCACTAAACAACTTAATGGAGCATTAGGGTAAATGGAGCACTTGCTTCTTGTGGAGCACTAATGGAGTGGAGTAGGTAGGTGGTAGTAGGTGGTAGTGGTAGGTGGAGTAAGTTATAGGTTTTTACATTCAACACAAGTGCTGATGCTTTATGCCTGTTAACACCTATGTATGCTGTAACCTACCTATTTAAAGAGTCGGTTATGGATTTGAATTTCAAGTAAGCTTGTGATTTCTATCAACTTTACAGATTCATCTTGTGTTTCTGATGCTTTATGCCTGTTAACACCTATGTCAATTGAGGAGAAACTTGGACTGGTTGATTTATTTCGAGTTTTCCAAAAATGTATTATAAACTCGGGTTGGAGTTTCTATTAAGTAGGGAAAGCTAGTGAGATTGATAAATAGATTTGAAATATATAATTTTTAAGATTTTTCTTGTATAAGAACATTTTTCTCAAGTTGCTTTCATGGTGGCTGCATATTTGATAAGAATCATACAATATGTTAGTATGGAAGGTGCAACAATTATCTGTGGAAAAAAATAAAAATAAAACCATGACTTACAAACTAGATAATATACCAGTGTGTCTAATTGAAGCAACAAATTTGCAGCCAGAAGTTTGTACTGAGGTTGTGATTGTTGGATGAGGAGCAGGAATATATTCATATTGTTGATGCTTCCTTCTTTTCGTATCTGCTGCAACAAATTGGTAGCTGATGACCTAAAAAACAATGAACAGATCTTGTAATGCATATAACAAGTTTATTGAGTATTATGAGTTATATTCATTTCTCATGTAACTATAGTTATATATCAAATAACATGAAAAGTAGAGGATTTAAGCATTTCTCATACCGTGGCATGCGGAGGATTTCATGGAAAATTTCTAGGGCAATGAACTTGCCTCGCTCCTGATTACTTCTTAGGAGAGAGATAAAAGGCGCCACGGGAGTAGATCTTGCTATATATTTTCTGCATTGTCCATCAAATTTCATGCATCTCACGAGAATAGTGGCCAAAGAAGTGAAGTCTTCCAAATTATTATTTCTTGGAACTTCCAAAAGCCCAGAGAGGACTTGTGGTGAGTTAATCGCAGCTAAGTGCATGTTATTTGTAGCGTAGTCAAATGCAGTTACTAATACTTCGATAATCATCAATGATGCTACAGGAGGTGTCGGAAGAAGCGATGCTAGCCCACCCTTGTAACTGTTTGAAGTGCATACAACCTCGGCCAGTGTGGGTAAGAGTTCTAAAGTCTTAATTTCTGTGGGAGGTGGATTTATTAAATGAATGAGAATCGCTGCCTCGTGCACATTTCTTTTTAGAGCACTTGCTAAATCGCATAATTGTAAACCGTTCTTGTTCATGTCTTGTATAACCGCTTTGTTCCCTGAAACGAGACTTGAAAGTATGGAAACCGATGCCCTGATAACTCCCACTTCTTTGGAAGTTGATATAGCTGTTAGCAGTTGATCCAAAATTATGTCCTTTAACAGAGTGTATTTAACTCCTCTTTTGTTGCTCAGCATTTCATACATTTTTACAACTTCTTGAGTGTAATCTTCATAGCATGTTCCTAACCCTTCTGAGAAGCATAGTTTTGAAATTGCTTTCTCAAGAATTCCAATTAGTTCATTTTCAGAACCTTTCTCAGTATGTAAACAAACTTCATTTGGGTTCTTTTGGGAATATGGATTCTGTCTACCCTTGATACTTCTTTGGTGATGCATTTGGGCTAACTGATAATTCTTCAGAGCTGTTGATGTTAGATGATTGAAGATTTGGAGATCTTGTTGGTGTAATCTCCTTCGAGTTGTCCCTTCTTCCATGTGGCAATTCCATAGAGTACACGAATCCATGCCTCTGAGTTCAAAGATGGATAACTCCAAAGCACTGAATGATCTGTAACTTCTTCCTGAAAGGAAGTTGGTAATGTATCCTTCATTCACTTTTGCATGTGCTTGATTTCTAGGAGCTCGAGGTAAAGATATTGCATACTCTTGACCCGACGTGGAGCAAGGTAAAACCAGCTTCCTGTATGTGTCAATGCAATCACATTTAGAACATATTTCCTTTGAATGCAAAAAATATTTTCAGAATCTGTTTTCTGAAAAATAGTTTGATGAAAATAAACACCAAAAAAATGTTTTTGAATTTTGGAAAACTATTTTTACACAAAAAGAGAAAACAATACGAAAATGATGAGTGTTATTGTATTCTTTGTTATTTTTTCACCAATTTAGTTTTTAGTGTTTTTTTGTAAAATAGATTCTGAAAATGAAACCAAAATATTGTTATGAATGAGGAACAAACTGATCAGAAATTTCTGGTTGTGGATCATCTGCATTTACTACAGTTCTCTTTGAAGTTTCACTGGTATCTGCATACACCTGATTCAGGAGATTAGTGAGCATTATAGTAAGATTAGCTCCAAAAAAGAATAATAAATTAAAGAAATGTCTGAGAAATGTGGGCCATGTTTGGTTTGTATTTGTGAAACAATTTCGAAAAATAATTTTCTAGAAAGAGTTTACAAAATTTGAAAATTTGTTTTGGTTGTATGTTTTGAAAATAGTTTTGGAGTTTGGGATAATTTAATTTAATTTTTTTTTGTAATTGAATAGATAAGTGTGAAAGAAAAAGTGCTTGGTTGATCTGTAGAATGTGAGAGAAGGAGAGAGGAGAGATAAAAAGTGATTGATTGATGTGCAATAGAGAGAAAAGTGATTTTGGATTTTTTTTTCCAAAAATTTTCAACCAAACAGATTTTTGAAATTTTTTCTCAAAAATTCTCTCTCAAGAGACAAACCAAACAAGGCTGTGGTCTTTTTAAATGAAAATTACCTCAATTTCATCCTCATCATCAGAACCACCATTGTATGAATCCTCAGAAATCGGTGTGTCGGACTGGGATTCTGTCAGCAGTTCTTGAAGACATTTGATATTTGAGCTTCCCCTTACATCCTCACTATGAACTTGATCAAAAAATTTTAGGGCTTCTATATGTTCTTGACACTCCATTATATCAGATACCTTTGACTCTTTCGCCATGTTATGAGTTATATATTCTTCAGGATCAATTGGATGCAACTTCTCAGGCTACATCAATATGTCATATTAATGTTTTTTTGTTATGCACAAGTTAAACAAATTTACTATACAGGAAAAAATTGACCTATGAAAAAGGCAACTCTCAATTAAAAACATTGAACCACAATTATGTCAGTTATTTGGAAGTTTTTGCGCATGGTGTGTCCGAGTGTGTTGTTCTATGCTAGTGCTTCTTTAAGTGAATTATATTATTATGTTGTAGTTTTTATCTTTCTTCATCTTGAAGCTTGATGATTACATAAGATATGATTATGACATTTTAACGCTAGATATGCTATAGTGTATAAGAGGAAAGTGAGTCAAGGCTTACATGGCAATCAGTTAGCAAGCTGTTTCCACATTCTTGTAAATTTGAAGATTCAGTGCCACTGGACTCCCCATTCCTGTTCAGAAGCAATGAACAATGATGAGAACTTGCGAAATTGTCTCAAATTTTTTCTTGAAAAAGTAAGTTTCAGCTGAGTTTTATAAGCCATGAGTTCAGGAGATAAAGAAACAAAATGATATCCTCTTGATAGTTTGACTGTGCTTTAGAATTCATGCTTTGTTGAGTCCTACTGAGTCCTATTGTGGGTATGGGTATCCAGTCCTGCTGCGTGGCATTGCCATGGCATCTCCACATCATATGGTGCCACACATCAGCCCGGTGAGATGACATGTTGGCCAACTTTGCATCTCTACGTACTCTCCTTTGGAGTTGAGCTATGCTAGCACTTGGTGCCCTAGCTTTGAGCCTAAGGCATCATTAACATCCTTCCGGTCAGTCAATGATACTCTGCTTGAGCGTGTTTTCTCCTTGTGGTTGACACGCTCACTACCCCCCCAGCATGGTCCCCTCTTGCCCTTCTCAAGATTCAAACACACTTAACTCTTCAGCCAAGTGTAACCATCCATGGCATTTGATAGCCACCACTGAGTGGTAACCTTGGCCTTTGATATATACTTGGTCTTCAAAAGGGTACACCATGATGTTGCCATATCGGCCTAGGTTTGGAGCAGGAACTAGGAAACCCCATTGGGGTTGTTGCCTCGGCCATGAGATGACCAAGTGACCCATGGCTCCATGCAGGATCACTAGATGAGAGGTGTGTCATGGAGGCTAGAGTTGAGGGTTCGTTGAGGTGTCTCACAACCCTCTCCCTCAGGTGGGAGGGGACATGCGCCTTGACCAGTCTTCGGAAGAGAGATCCTATAAGAAGTCGGGGCTAGATTTTGACCTAGACATGTTGTATCTTGAGAAGGGCACTTAACCACTGGAGCTTCTCTGAAACAATCTCTAAGCCTCCTAGGTTTAGCATACCTACAACTGTGGTCCCATGATGCAACCCTCAAGGTCTGATCATTGGTGCAGTTGGTAGTTGAAAAACCTCCTAAGGGGAATGAGTCACCTGCCCTTGGACATGGGACTCTGTGCATGGTTGAGCTGTCCCATAAGGTTTGACCACCCTATAAAGAAGACCTTCTCCATGCATAAAAAAGAAGCCTCCCTCTGGTGATTCAGAGCTTCACGGCTGCCATTTTCTCTCTACCTAAGGCTATATCTGCTCTTGTGATGTAATTCAGTTTTGGGACATGTTAATTGGTCAAATACAAAGAATAGATTACAATTCTAAAAATTCAATACACAGTTCATAAGCTTGTATGCACTTTTTCGATTTTACTTTCCTTTTGGACAAAGAAGCTGTAGACCATGGTCGAAGTTTGCTGGCTAACCAAACATTATTGTTTCAGACTTCACAGCAAAATTAATCTGAGGACTAAGTTTTACAAATTTTTGAAAGAGTAGTCAAGTTTTTAATTTGGTTTGTATTGGTATTCTGCGTAGTTTGTTATGACATGAGTTTGCGAAGATCAATTCTGATTAGTCTTAGCAATTGGCATACTTTAAAAGACTAGTGATTCTATAAAATCTCAAATAGTTTCAAACTCCTAAATTTTAAGTGGCGATTTTTGGAAAAATAAAATATTAACTGAAGAATTCATGGCAGGCACTGAGGGCTTACGTGAAAGATTGTGATTCATCAGTGGCGAAAGCAACATCTCTGCATCCGGAATTCCACCGAGTCGTCTCGCCATATGACATAACCTGATAATATGTCAAGCAGGCCTTATACCTCCTTGCCATGTTCCTCATTGCCTCTCCGGTCTCATCCTCATCAGAATCCATCAGAGGCGCCAATTTCAAGCCTCCCATTTCCCTTTCAGATGTCACGGACATTAGAAACAGACTATTGCATAGGTTTGGTAAAAATTGTCTCTGAACGAGTCTTGGGGATACCAAAACAGCTTGCAAAAAATGCAAGGCGACTTGCCAATCATCCCCTTGGAGTTTCCGAACCACGGAAAGATAAAAGTAAGAGCAGCAAATCAAGTAGTGGTTTGAAATTCCGGCTGTGACTCCGTGCTCGTTGATCAACGCGGGAACTTGAAGCATTTGCTCTGAATTCCTCAACCTGTGGGATTTCTCTTGTGGCCGCTTTGACTGAATTGCAGCCTCAATATTCTCTATGCCCCAGTACAGATTTGACAGTACCGAGTGCTCTGAGAATTCAAAGAACTCTCTCTTTTGGATCTTGAGCTTTGAACCACATTTGGATTTTACTGATTTCCGGGTTTTGGCGTCTGCAAGGAATTCATTTATGTGTTGGTTGATTGAGGCAACAACTGCTTGTATGGATTCAGTGTTCGGTCTTTCATGGTCATAAGAAGAAGAAGAAGAGGTGGAAGCCATTGAATTGTGTGATATGTTGTTTATCTCACGAGGATGAAGCCATTGAAGAGTTCTTTGTAGGAGATAATAAAGTGGAGGGAGATATGAGAGACTTGCAGGAATATGGAGGCTTCAAACATCTGCTCGTGATGGTTTTTAGCCAACTTCCAAATTTGTTTGGCCCCTCCATTGCTCTGTTGATGCTACTGACAAGAATTTGGAAGTAGCTTCCATCAAAATGGGTAAGAAGACTTCCATTTTTTAGAGTTCGATAATTTAGGAACACAGATACTAAACACAAAATTTCGGATACAAAAACATAATAATGGATAGAATAATAAATTTATAAAATCTTATCTTTTTATGTATTTTCTATATCTGATTTTATATTTAGTTTGTGTGTTCATAAACTTAATTGAGTTTTTTACCGACATGATTTATTATAACATTTAATTCCTCGTTATGAGTTGCTTTGAACTTATTTTCCAAACAGATGTTTTTGAGGAAATTTTCTCAAACACAACTTCATGAACAAGACTTTAAATTTTTTTCTATAAGTTAATTGAAGTTTTGTTTTGTAAATTTGAGTTCACAAAACATGTGTTTGGAAAATAAGTGCAAAATTGATTGGATTTACAAAATTTGTTTTAAAGTAGAGCATGGGTTTGATAATAATAATAATGAAAAACTCAAGATGAACTATTATATTGTCTACAGAATAGGCAATTTTATACTGAGCACATCATAAGATTTTCTTTTGAGCTGCAAGTTGACTATAGTTCATTTTATACGTTTGTCTGTTGTGATCCTGATTATATGCCTTGAATGGAGCAATACTGTGTTTTTGGAAACAAAAATAATGAAAATTAAAACCCATCAACATATTGATAGGGATAGGGATTAAAACCCATCAACAAATTAAAACCCATAAATAAAGCTTGCCTAGGACCTTTTTTTTGTTTTTTGGGTCTAGGGCTTAGATAGTTAATCACTTGCAGTTTATTGTGGTCACTAGTTTTTTTTTTTTTTTTTTTTTTTTTGTAAAGATTGTAATTATTCAATAGTTTCAAAGTACAATGATATTTTTAGTTGGAGTTTCCAATTAATGTAGTAAATTTTTTTATGGATATGACAATGTTGATCATTGATTGTTCAGTTAATGTAAAGACAAGAGATGACTCACCTATTGTGCTTTGCGGTTTCTTAATTGTTGGTAGCACTATGTAAATAGCACTATGGAAGAGGGGATGCGGGTTGCGCAGCAGCAACTGTTGTGCAGCGAAATGGGCCAATTTCGATAATCCAAACCGTTCATATTTTAGAATACATCAAGTAAAACATGCCTGCAAAAAATTAAGTTAATTGGATATCGTTTACCCATTCATCCACTTACATTTGTATCCACAAAAATAAAAAATAAAAAATAATTCTGATTTAAAGTATTAAAATGAATACAAATGTGAGTGGATGAATCGGCAAATGATATCCGATTGACTTTTTTTTTTTTTTTTTTTTTCAGGAATGTTCTAGTTGATGTATTTCAAAATATGAACGGTTCGAATTATCGAAATGGACCCCGAAATAAGCTCATTTCGATTCACAGCAGTTACTGTTGTGCAACCCGCGCAATAGCATCCTCAATTCCAATATTTTGTGACTACTTTACAATTTTTTTAGGCAAGAATAACTATAGTTAATTGGAAAGATTTTGGTTTCAAATGACAAGAGACCTAACCAATTAACATGTTTGTCTTTCTAGAAAATCCTTTTTATTTTTTTTTCCTTCTTTTGAAGGTCAACATCTTAATGATGAATTTGGTTTCACACTCTTGCATGTGTTTGGTTTGTAAATAGTAAATGCCGGGATAAGTTATTTGGAAGAGAGTATTTTAGTTATTTTGTGACGAGATCTTTATCTTGTATAAGTTCTCGTGGGAACAAATGAACAGGTCAAATACAAGATAATCTTATTCCGAAATAAGGTAGTCCTATCTCGCCCTCTTATCAGTGTCTTTTGCTTGGACAACCAAGATAACCAGAGTAATTTTTTCAAATTTTTTCTTTGAATGATTCGATCATATCCTGACACCTTGGGTTCAAGTTCATGAACATGCACTGCAGTTGGTATGTTGACTTGTCAGGACCGATGACGATGATCATCATATGAGCTCTAGCCCCTCTGATTTAGGATTGTGTAAAATATTAAAATCGTATCAATCCGTATTAATTCGCATCGTTCTAATCGCTAATCGCAGTTTAAACTTTAAAATTTATAATCTGCCTTCCAAATCGCTATGCTCCACTATAGTTAATACATATATATTTTTTAACCTCTAATGAAATATCAAAGTAAAAATGAGTGTGACAGAAATTTAAAATATAAAATTTATTATAAATTAGTAGTTATATAATATGAAACATATTATGAAAAATTATTTTATATTATATATATATATATATATAAATTAGTGTTATATATTATGTAAATATATAATAATTAATTAAAATATTCTTTAATTTATCAATCCATCAAAAATTGCTTAAATAATAATTTATCAATCTTCTAATCTATCAATTCATCATTTAATTTATAATTTTATTCTTAAACCGCTCGAATCACACCGCGTGCACCCTCCTCTAATCAGTGGACTTTTGGGTATGTTTTGTTTGGTGAATTTCTGTGTTTGTCTAGTGTCATTCCCCGTCGTACTCAATTCAATTCATAGAACACGACAACACATACATTACCAGGGAGGAGAGAGTGAAATTTCCAAGCTACAGCTAGGATTCCTTTATGGGCTCCACAAAACTTGTGTGGTGGGCCCTGTGAATGACCTTGCAGCTCTGGATGGACATTTTTGATTGGATTGTTGTCTTTTGTTTTTGGTTTGTTGGAAAAGCCAAATTGTTGTGCCTCAGCCTTTGTGAGGCTGTCAAGAAAAGGACCTAACTCAACTATATTTTGCTGATTAGTCTCTCTCTCTTGGGCTCTCTTGCCAATGAGCTCCTTGAGAGCGACTCCAATCCAACAAGGTTTCATATTCCTTCTCTAAATTTTAGCTAGAAAGTGAGTTTCTTATTTGGGAAGTTACCTCACCTTCTAATGAACCTACTCTAACTAGAAAGCTACGGTAAATTTTAGCTAGAAAGTGAATGTCGATTTATTATTGCATGATTAAATGGAACCTGGGGGGTGCCAGCAATCTGCTGTGAGTCATTTTATGATTTGAATCGTTTATATTGTAAAATTTATTGAATAGATCATTCATACAAAAAATTAAATTGATTGGAAATCTTTAACTTTATAATAAAAGTACATTTGTTTTTGAAAAAATAAACAGTTGACATTATCTTGATAATTTTTTTAAAATAATTTGAATCTGATCATGGGGTTACAAATTTTTGATTAATTTGATTTTTTACATGAATGATATACTTGACGAACTCTACAATATACACAGTTCAGATCATTAAAAAAAACTCAAAAAAAGTGTCCACAAACTCATAGCAGATCACTGCTGTGATTTAGTCACAGCAGCACCCCGAGTCCGATTAAATGACTCTATTGTATAGCATTTATTTAAGACTAAGAGCGACTTATGAAGTTTTGACTCCATTAAGGTCTAGACCCAAAAGACACCCTTATTTGGCCTTTTGAAACTACTCTAACTATGCTTCCTATCTTTTTTTTTTCTTTTTTAATATATTTTTCTATTTATTTCTAACTCAAATTTGCACATTTTTTTATTCATAATATTTTTGTAGTGAGCTCTTTAAAATAACTACTAAAAAAAAAAAAAAACCTTTAGAAAAGTTATTAGAGATACTCTGACAAACACAATAGAAAAGCATTCAACGTTCTCTATAAAAATATCAACACTACAATTTTAATGGCAAATCACATTTTTTACCTTTCAACTTTTGTCATAATTTCACTATAGTCTATTTTATAGTTGCTTTTTAATTGCAAAAGTTATTTGGATTTGAGTACATATATCAAGTCCTTCCATTCTTAACATTAAAAATTTAGAAGGAAATTGTTCATGTGAGAGCCACATGAGCATGTTTAGGAGGAAAACATATAAACAAAATTATAAGGTGATTTAGGTCTCGTTTGGAAATATATTATTTTAGTATTTTTTTAACTTTTTATAAAAAGATGTATAGAAAAGATATGACAATTTATAGTGACTTTTTGACTAAGACTGAAGGTTACCAAACGGGACCTTATACTTGTCATCACATTTTTTCACATTTTAACTTTCACTTGAATTTAAAAGTTGGTGGTTATATAAGTGTGACAACCCTCACCTCTGATTAGTGTTAAACTGTGATTGAGCATGATAAGTAATTGATTAGAATGAAATCCTAATTTGTTTGTATGAGTGTGATGCTTTAATTGCATTTCTATCTGTTTGTCGTAGAATGATTTGTTCGTCTTTTTAATTCGAATTGCGAATTGAAAGCCTTATCGGCGACCGATTCAGAAATTGATTAGTATTTTATGCTAATTAGGATTTATGTCATTTTATGGTAGGTTTAAGTAAAATTTGATTAGGAATGATTGAATTAGAATAGATAAAGTTAAATTACATTAGTTTGCATTTACTACCAAATTGCCATTGAGTGGATTAATGCTAGGCCATTTATTTAGTCTTAATTCATATATGTTTTGCATCATTCTTTATCACTTTTCCTAGGCCAAAACCGAGAGAGAGAGAGAGAGAGAGAGAGAGAGTTGGAAGAAAAGAGTTAATTTAACAAAGTTTGGCTTGGAACTTAGGAGAATTTGAAGGGGACTTGAGAAATTAGGCTCCTACACCTAGAATTCAAGACTTAAGGTATGGAGTTCTTCCTCTTAATTGTGAATTTAAGTTGTTCTTGCATGGTTCATGGAAATATTGGAGATTAGAGTCAAGTTATAGCCTAAAGAGTTGAATTGAGTAGCAATGTGTGCATGCATGTCCATATTATTGAGTTTTGAGATCAATTACATGAGAATTTCCACATGCATGTCCATATTTTAGTTGTAGTCCATGAATTCACCATGTTTTAGAGTTCAATCTTGCATTTGACCATGTTTTGGAGCATTGGAATTGATAAGAACTCATGCATGTTGTGTTCTTGCTATGTTCATTAAGTTTTATTCAAAATTGTGTTCAATTATCGCACCTTTGGGCTTGATTTTATAAAATAATCTTTGAAACATGTTGTATTATGGGTTTTTAAGTGTTTTCCAGAAAATTAGCCCAAAAGAATCGAGTTTGAAGCTTTAAAGGTTGAGTTTTGTGCTTGAGGATCAATCTGGAAATTCCAGATTTTGGATCTACGTTCGAGCGTAGGACTTCACGCTCGAGCGTACACTTGAGTACATGCACTTTCGCTCGAGCGTATAAAGTCACGCTCGAGCGTGAGATGCATATGTCCAGAAGTTCATGTGTTTTGCAGTCCACTCGAGCGAGAGAACTCACACTCGAGCGAGGGTCTGAGTCTCACGCTCGAGCGGAGGTCGAGCGTCCGTTGAGCGTGAATATCGTGCAACTAGTACTTTTCATGAGTTTGCAGCCCGCTCGAGCGAAGGAAGTCACGCTCGAGCGGAGCTTCATTGTCTGCATGTCCGTTCGAGCGTAGAAAGCTACGCTCGAGCGTGGACCCCTGTTTCAGCAATTTTTGAAAAGTGTTTTAAAGTACATTTTTGCATCTTCATTCCATCCTAGGCATTCCTAGGCCAAGTTTAAGGCATCTTAATGAGGATAATGTTATAGAACCACACCAAGTCAAGTTAAGGGGCTAAGTTGTTAATCCCAAGTGTGTTACTTAGTATGTGTGTTCGTTCTGCAACTGTGTAAGGTTGGCACCCGAGGACGCTGGCTAGCCTGTCTGTAGCCCAGTACTCTGTGAGTAGTAATGTTGTAAAGATATGTTCAATTATAACTATTTCTGAACGATTGATTATACTGCTTTCTGAAATGGCATCTTTACTGAATGAATGTTTGTCCTATTTGTAAACTGTATTCGTGGCATCCATAGCAACTTACTGTTACTGTACTGTTACTGCTACTGTTACAGAGATCTCTGTCGGTTCCAATGTTTGGAACTACTACTGTTTACTATTTTGATGGCCATCAACTGACTGTTCGGTCTATTAAGACCTACTGTGCTGTTTTGCTATTGGATGTACCACGTATGACTACTATGGTTTCCAAATAACTGTTATGGCATGAAATATGAGCCATTGATTGAATAACTGTTTTACCGATGCAAATGATTGTTTTAATTAAGGAATGGACATTCATTCTTAACCCCTTTACGCATATGTCATTCATTGGGTTTTAGCTCACTGTTTATATTTATATGTAGGTGTCCAGGCACCGGACCGAAGTTAGGAGCGTCAAGTTAAGCTCTTGTTTTGTCAAGCCAACCATCGCGCCTCACTTCGAGGTTCCAAGTCCGTTCAAGCTAAGGCTATCTTTGGGGTGTCCCGGTTTCACCCTTTTGTCTTTGATCTGTAATAAATGTTTAAGACTTGACTGTACAGTAATAGTTAGGGATTTGGTCCCTAACCTGGATGTTTGTGTTTATGACGTATGTATATATGTTTTGGTTATGAATCCGGCTCGTTTATAAAAGTCTTTTTGCATTCAGACACTCACAACTCATTAGACATCTTTTTGTTACTGTTTGGCTTCCGCCAGCCCCTTACTCTGTATTACTGTCATTACTATTAAGTAGGCCTTTGGTAATCACGGATTACTGGCCGGTTGCGACACTAAACCCATAGGGGCGGGTTTGGGTCGTGACAGAGTGGTATCAGAGCAGGAGTTATACCGCACACACGTGTCCAAATGAGCTATAGGATGTCCTAGAAAAGTAATTAGGGCATTGCATGAGCTTGAGAAAGTATGTGTGGCCATGATATGAATATATATGCTAATGTGTTAATGTGCTTAAGTCAGCGACTTCCTATGTTTATTATTACCATATTGCCTATAGTGAAATGGAAAATGCAAGAAATGCCAATGAATCTGAATCATCTGAGGCAAGAATGGTAAGGTTAGAAAGAACGGTTGAACTGTTGACTGAGGCCCTAAGACAACAACAGAACCAACAGCCCCCACATCCTCCAGTACAACCAGAACCGAATGTTCATGATGATGTTATTGCTTTAACACAGAAGTTCAACAAGATAAAGCCACCATCATTCCAAGGAGGCCTTGAACCATTAAAAGTCGAAGCATGGGTTCTAGAAATTGAAAAATTGTTCAAAGTATTTCCGTGTTCTGAAGCACACAAGGTGTTACTGGCTACCTTTACTTTACAAGAAGAGGCCAGACGGTGGTGGATGCTTGTCCGTGACACCAACAATGCTATGACATAGGCTCAGTTTAAGGAGTCTTTCTTCAAAAAATACTTTCCCCAATGTGTCCGAGACCGTAAGGTAACAGAATTTGAGCAATTACAGCAAGGCACCATGTCAGTAGCTAAATATGAATCAAAATTCACTGAACTCGCCAGATATGCACCACACATGGTGGACACTGATTATAAAAAGGCCAGGAAGTTTGAAGGCGGGCTCAATGTAGAGATACTTGATCGAATCAATGTCTTGAAACTGCTTAAATATGTGGATGTCCTTGACCGAGCAATTATGGCTGAGGCAAATATCACTGCATTGCAACAGACTAAGTCACCGGTAACTGAATGACGGGGTAAGAGGCGAGGCTTCAATTTCAAAAAGGACCGAAATAATTCATTGAATAAAAAGTAGAACACAGGGTCAATGAACAGCTCTAGTCAGGGAAGTGGTTCCATACCACCCTGTTTCGAATGTGGAAAAAGGCATAAGGGGGTTTGCTACAAGATTTCTAGTGCTTGTTACAGGTGTGGCAAGGTGGGCCACATGGTCAAAGATTGCCCTTCCACGTCCCAAGGCAATAATAATCTGTAGCTAGTGCCGTAGCATCAACTGCTACACCGAAACCTAATCCCAAAGCTACTGGAAATGAGCCTTTAAGGCAAGGCCGGGTGTTTGTACTCGTACCGGGAAATGTGCAGAATACCGAGACAGTTGTGTTAGGTATACTCTCAATTTGTGCTCAAAATGCTTATGTTCTGATTGATTCGGGGTCTGCACATTTGTTTGTCTCGCATGCTTTTTCACGAAAATTAAATAGACCACTGGAACCTATGAACTATTTGTTAGCTGTATCTTCACCCGCTGGGGGATCCATGACTTGTGCTTATGTGTATCCTGTATGTGAGATTGTTATTGGGGATGTACATTTGTATATTGATTTACTGCCTTTGAACATTGATCATTTCGATGTAATTTTGGGAATGGACTGGTTAACAAAATATAATGCTTCTATTGATTGTGTAATGAAACAAGTTATTTTTCGTCCACCTGGTTTGCCTGAATTTGTGTTTAACGGAGTTGGTGTAGTACTTCCCCCATATCTGATTTCGTCCATGAAAGCATTCAAATTAATCAAAAAGGGGTGTAAAGGGTATTTATGTTACATGTTGACTGTACCTACTGATACTAAAGCTAATATGGACAGTATTCCTATAGTCAGAGAATTCCCAGATGTTTTTCCAGATGATTTGCCAGGGGATTTGATTGATAGGGAGATAGAGTTCACTGTTGAAGTGTTACCGGGTACACAGCTAGTTTCTAAAGCTCCGTACAGAATGACACCTACCGAATTGAAAGAACTGAAAATTCAGCTGCAAGAGTTGTTGGATAAGAAGTTCATCAGGCCCAGTACTTCACCGTGGGGCGCACCAGTTTTATTTATGAAAAAGAAAGACGGCTCGCTAAGACTCTGCATTGACTACCGTGAATTGAACAAAGTAACAGTGAAGAACAAATATCCATTGCCTCGTATTGATGACTTATTTGACCAGTTGCAAGGTGTTCAGGTTTTCTCCAAAATTGACCTTAGATCCAGATATCACCAGTTGAAAGTCAAAACAAAGGACATTGGAAAGACTGCCTTCCGAATGAGGTACGGACATTATGAATTTCTTGTTATGCTTTTCGGAGTTACTAATGCGCCTGCTGCATTTATGGACCTTATGAACAGAGTTTTCAAACCATTCCTCGATGAATTTGTGGTTGTTTTTATAGATGACATTTTGATTTATTCCAAGAGTAAGAAAGAACATGAACGTCATTTGAGAATTGCTTTACAGACTTTAAGAGAACAGAAACTGTATGCAAAACTAACAAAGTGTGAATTCTGGCTTGATAATGTTATGTTTTTGGGACATGTGATTAGTAAGGATGGCATCTCAGTTGACCCACAAAAGATTAAAGCAGTGGTGAATTGGCCTAGACCGACTAATATTACTGAAGTTTGAAGTTTCTTGGGATTAGCCGGGTATTATAAAAGGTTTGTGAAAGATTTCTCCAAAATCGCTCTACCATTGACTCAATTGACTCAAAAGGGAATATCATTTGACTGGACCGATCAGAGAGAATCAGCCTTCCAAGAGTTAAAAACTCGACTTGTGACTGCACCGATTTTTACCCTACCCTCAGGTACGGATGGATTCACTATTTTCAGTGATACTTCTTATAAGGGTTTGGGATGTGTTTTAATACAGAATGGTAAAGTTATTGCGTACGCTTCCCGACAATTGAGACCGCATGAAAAGAACTACCCTACTCATGATCTAGAACTTGCCGCAGTGGTTTTTGCATTGAAAATTTGGCGCCACTACTTATATGGGGCAACATGTGAAATGTACACAGATCACAAGAGTTTAAAGTATTTCTTTACACAGAAAGAGTTGAACATGAGACAGCAGAGATGGTTAGAATTGATAAAAGACTATGACTTGCAAATTTTGTACCATCCGGGGAAAGCTAACACTATTGCCGATGCACCGAGTCGGAAATCAATTAGGAATTTGGCTTGTTTACTCACCGAACAGAAAGAATTGCTATGTGACCTTGAAAAATTCGAAGTTGAGATTGTTTTAAGTGAACAAGGTGGAACATTGGCTACTATTTTTGCTCAACCGGCTCTTATTGAAGAGATTAAAGAGAAACAACACCTAGACGACTTTTTGAAAAAGATCATTGATGAACGGGAATCCAAACCAAGGCCGGACTTTAAATTTGAAAACAATGTGTTGAAATTTCAAGGAAGGTTGTGCGTACCAAATGAGTCTGAACTGAAAAGGCAAATTTTGCAGGAAGGCCACAATTCAAAACTTTCCATCCATCTAGGAAATACAAAAATGTACCAAGACTTGAAACTTAATTTCTGGTGGCCGGGAATGAAGAAAGAAATTGCCGAGTTTGTGTCGAAATGCCTACATTGCCAACAAGTTAAAGCTGAACATCAACAACCCGCAAGCTTACTTCAGCCCTTACCAATACCGGAGTGGAAATGTGAACATATCACTATGGACTTCATTGTTGGATTACCTCGCTCCAATAAAGGTATGGATTCAATTTGGGTTATTGTTGATCGATTGACTAAATCTGCTCACTTCTTACCTGTCAAAACAATTTATAATGCGGACAAGCTGGCTACAATTTATATTGATGAGAATGTTAGATTGCATGGAGTGCCTATGTCTATTGTTTCTGATAGGGACTCGAAGTTTACATCGAGATTTTGGCAAAGTCTGCAAACGGCATTGGGTACCGAGTTGAGACTGAGTAGTGCATACCATCCGTAGACAGATGGCCAATCAGAAAGAACCATCCAGACTCTGGAAGACTTACTGCGTATGTGTGTTCTTGATTTTCAAGGAAATTGGGAAAATCATTTACCGTTAGTTGAATTCGCCTACAATAACAGTTTTCACTCGAGCATTGGTATGGCGCCTTTTGAGGCTTTATATGGCAGAAAATGTCGATCTCCTATTTGCTGGGTTGAAGTTGGAGATGGGCCTTTGCTTGGGCCCGAGATTGTACATGAAACCACGGAAAAGTGAAACTGATTCAACAAAGATTGAAAACCGCACAAAGCTGACAGAAAAGCTATGCGGATGTCCGAAGGTGAGACAGGGAATATGAAGTGGATGATCACGTTTTGTTAAAGTGACACCAATGAAAGGATAGACTTAGTTTGGGGCTAAGGGTAAGCTAGCGCCGAGATATGTTGGGCCGTGTGAAATCATTGAAAAGATTAATCCGGTGGCGTATCAAGTAGCGCTTCCTCCTGAAATGGAGCATATGCATAATGTCTTCCATATTTCAATGTTGAGGGATTATTTACGGGATCCCTTCCATGTTATTGAGCCTACTCGTGTAGTGCTAAGTGATGACTACACTTATGAAGAACGGCCTATTCAGGTTGTAAACCGATGAATCAAGAAGTTGAGAAATAAAGAAATCCCGTTAGTGAAAGTGGACTGGCAAAACCGTGGTGGCGTTTATGCCACTTGGGAAAGGGAAGACGATATGATGAAAAGACATCCTGAATTGTTCCCCCTGAATCCAGTGTTCTTCCAAAATGAAGGTAATCCGAGTTTGGAGTACCAAACTCTTTTAAGGAGGGAAGACTGTGACAACCCTCGCCTCTGATTAGTGTTAAACTGTGATTGAGCATGATAATTAATTGATTAGAATGAAATCCTAATCTGTTTGTATGAGTGTGATGCTTTAATTGCATTTCTATCTGTTTGTCGTAGAATGATCTGTTCGTGTTTTTAATTCAAATTGCGAATTGAAAGCCTTATCGGCGACCGATTCAGAAATTGATTAGTATTTTATGCTAATTAGGATTTATGTCATTTTATGGTAGGTTTAAGTAAAATTTGATTATGAATGATTGAATTAGAATAGATAAAGTTAAATTACATTAGTTTACATTTACTACCAAATTGCCAATGAGTGGATTAATGCTAGGCCATTTATTTAGTCTTAATTCATATATGTTTTGCATCATTCTTCATCACTTTTCCTAGGCCAAAACCGAGAGAGAGAGAGAGAGAGAGAGAGAGAGTTGGAAGAAAAGAATTGATTCAACAAAGTTTGGCTTAGAACTTAGGAGAATTTAAAGGGGACTTGAGAAATTAGGCTCCTACACCTAGAATTCAAGACTTAAGGTATGGAGTTCTTCCTCTTAATTGTGAATTTAAGTTGTTCTTGCATGGTTCATGGAAATATTGGAGATTAGAGTCAAGTTATAGCCTAAAGAGTTGAATTGAGTAGCAATGTGTGCATGCATGTCCATATTATTGAGTTTTGAGATCAATTACATGAGAATTTCCACATGCATGTCCATATTTTAGTTGTAGTCCATGAATTCACCATGTTTTAGAGTTCAATCTTGCATTTGACCATGTTTTGGAGCATTGGAATTGATAAGAACTCATGCATGTTGTGTTCTTGCTATGTTCATTAAGTTTCATTCAAAATTGTGTTCAATTATCGCACATTTGGGCTTGATTTTATAAAATAATCTTTGAAACATGTTGTATTATGGGTTTTTAAGTGTTTTCCAGAAAATTAGCCCAAAAGAATCGAGTTTGAAGCTTTAAAGGTTGAGTTTTGTGCTTGAGAATCAATCTGGAAATTCCAGATTTTGGATCCACGCTCGAGCGTAGGACTTTACACTCGAGCGTAGGACTTCACGCTCGAGCGTACACTCTGAGTACATGCACTTCCGCTCGAGCGAGAGAACTCACGCTCGAGCGAGGGTCTGAGTCTCACGCTCGAGCGGAGGTCGAGCGTCTGTCGAGCGTGAATATCGTGCAACCAGTACTTTTCATGAGTTTGCAGCCCGCTCGAGCGAAGGAAGTCACGCTCGAGCGGAGCTTCATTGTCTGCATGTCCGTTCGAGCGTAGAAAGCTACGCTCGAGCGTGGACCCTTGTTTCAGCAATTTTTGAAAAGTGTTTTAAAGTACATTTTTGTATCTTCATTCTATCCTAGGCATTCCTAGGCCAAGTTTAAGGCATCTTAATGAGGATAATGTTATAGAACCACACCAAGTCAAGTTAAGGGGCTAAGTTGTTAATCCCAAGTGTGTAACTTAGTATGTGTGTTCGTTCTGCAACTGTGTAGGGTTGGCACCCGAGGACGCTGACTAGCCTGTCTGTAGCCTAGTACTCTGTGAGTAGCAATATTGTAAAGATATGTTCAATTATAACTATTTCTGAACGATTGATTATACTGCTTTCTGAAATGGCATCTTTACTGAATGAATGTTTGTCCTATTTGTAAACTGTATTCGTGGCATCCATAGCAATTTACTGTTACTGTACTGTTACTACTACTGTTACAGAGATCTCTGTCGGTTCCAATGTTTGGAATTATTACTGTTTACTGTTTTGATGGCTATCAACTGACTGTTCGGTCTATTAAGACCTACTGTACTGTTTTGCTATTGGATGTACCACATATGACTACTATGGTTTCCAAATAACTGTTATGGCATGAAATATGAGCCACTGATTGAATAACTGTTTTACTGATGCAAATGACTGTTTTAATTAAGGAATGGACATTCATTCTTAACCCCTTTACGCATATGTCATTCATTGGGTTTTAGCTCACTGTTTATATTTATATGTAGGTGTCCAGGCACCGGACCGAAGCTAGGAGCGTCAAGTTAAGCTCTTGTTTTGTTAAGCCAACCATCGCGCCTCACTTCGAGGTTCCGAATCCGTTCAAGCTAAGGCTATCTTTGGGGTGTCCCGGTTTCACCCTTTTGTCTCTGATCTGTAATAAATGTTTAAGACTTGACTGTATAGTTATAGTTAGGGATTTGGTCCCTAACCTGGATGTTTGTGTTTATGACGTATATATATATGTTTTGGTTATGAATGCGGCTCGTTTATAAAAGTCTTTTTGCATTCAGACACTCAGAGCTCATTGGACATCTTTTTGTTACTGTTTGGCTTCCGCCAGCCCCTTACTCTGTATTACTGTCATTACTGTTAAGCAGGCCTTTGGTAATCACGGATTACTGGCCGGTTGCGATGCTAAACCCATAGGGGCGGGTTTGGGTCGTGACAATAAGGCTCATGTTGAAACACATATTGAACTTGAGAATTTAATTGTTGCAATTAGAAATGTGAGGAATCAAAGTAAAATTACGAAAAAAATTGATTGGTGAAAAGTGTAATTTATTATTTTATCTAAAACAAACTTGAGTTGTTTGAGATTTTATTTTCCAAGTTTAGATAGTTTTCAACTTATTTATCCAATTCTGGTTGTTTATTAAAGCTGTGTTTTTTAAAAAACATGATTTCAAGGACAAAACTCGTGTTCTAAGTTTTGTATTAAGTTAATTAAAGTCATGCTTTTAAAATACATTTTTTGTTTTTAAAAAATAACTTTATAGTGAAAGTAAAAAATTCAGTTGAATTAAATAAATTCAAAAAGCTTGCATTTAATTTTTTACATATATAAAAAAACTCGAGTTTGGTAAAGAACTCATCAACCCTAACCCTTTCCATTCTTTGATCATTGTGCATGAATGTTATTTGGAATGCAAGAGGAAAGAAATAAAAGGTCAAGATTATTAATAATATATGTGCCTATCTATGGTACACATGGGATGGGATGGACCCAACACTAGTCTGTCACGGGCACAAAATTTTGGGTCCTATTGACCCTTTCAGTTCAGGGACCATACAGAGAAATCACATTCATTCACATGATTAAAGCCTTGTCATGTGGTTGAATAAAAAGACAATTTCTTCAAAAATCTTCTCCTACAAAGCCCTAATAGCTATCAAAACTAATACATTATTAGATTTCGTTCACGAGCAAATAGTGTTGTGGGAAGTATTTTTTTTTTGTTTTATTTTGATAATTGTGTACTTTTGAGTCTGAATTATATCCAATCTAATAATTCACGTGACTTATTTTGATAATCACTACTGTTCATCTTTTTAGATTTGTGTGTGGGAATTATTTACTAAAAAATCAAATTAATCATATTTTGTATTTTATTATCAAAATTATATTCATCATCATTTATTTGTTTTTGAAAAAATATGACAATTGTGTCACTAGAGTTATCGAATAAATATTTTTTTATTTTTTATGAATGATTTATATATACAAATTTAAAAATTAAAATAAGTCATATCATTGGTTTATGTGACTCGAAAACCTTCCAATTCATTTACTTTTTATACTTAAACATAGGGAAAGGGAGAGAAAGGAGCTTGGAGTTGAACCCCATAGCAATGAACACAACATTCCAAATCTCTAACCAATTGGTAGTAGTTAAAAAAGGCCAAATCAAAGAGGCACGGATTTGTATGCATATGTTTTGTCTCTGAATCTTGTTTGAAATTTCCCAAGGTTTCTAGATTTCAGTGTTTTTCTTTTTTAAATCATTGCACTTTTATAATGTTTAAAAAGTGAAAAATAAATATCCTATTCTTAGAAGGCATCAAAATCACCAAAAACAGTGTTTATGTTAATGTTAAATTAATTTTTGTCTTACTTTTTGATGAGGTACACAATGTTGAGTTTTTAATGTTTTGAGTTTGACAAAAATATATATATATATATATATATTTTGAGTTCTTAATGTTAAAATTGACAAATATATATAGCTCTCCGCCTCTAATACTAATCTTTAACTTTCTATGAAACTCGACTTTATGATCTTCTCCTGCCTCCAAATCACATGAAATTTAGCTCTCTCAACTAACCAATTCTTAGGCTTTATAAAACTTGAAATTCATCAAAGATGATGATTATCCTACATGACCTATGAATTTGCCATAACCCATCATGCAACTGTCAATGTTTTTAAATTTTTTGGGTACAATTGGTTTGGAGGGAAATAGAAAAAAGGAAATTGAACTTGTAACACTTAAAAATTACACTAGGTAAGAAATCACTTCACCCACCAGGTCAACTACTGATATTCAACAATCAAGTTTTATTTATTTATTTTTCAATGTGAAGAAAAGAGGCAAATGAGAAACCAAACCAACAAATGGACTTGGCTCTATTTTGATCAAAGCTAGCCTGAGATTATTTTGGTGGACATTTATTCCCAGAGGTTCACACCAGGAGACGTGGTCCATATTATCTGGGCTTAGACCTTGTGGTCTGGGCCTGATATAGGCCCAATTCAACCCAAGCTCTGAATCGGGCTTAAAAGCGAGCGAGGCCCATCCCAATCCACCTCCATGCTAGTGTCACGGTGAAAAGCACAGTCTCTCTCTCTCTCTATATATATATATATTATTTTTTATATATATAAATTGTTCAAAGTAATATATATATTTTTTTGTTGATTAAATGGGACCTATTTTGCTTTGGTGATGTGAATTGAATGATGTAGAGATAACCATGGTTGTTAATTTTATGGAATTTCTTTACTAAAAGAGAAAAATGTAATGATTGGCAAAACAGGAGAGAGGTTAATGCTCTATGAATCAAGTAGATTTTTCAAAAGTGATGCAACTTGAAATTATTTTGATGAGATGGTCCTTTGGTTCAATAATTTAATGTGAAAGCACTTATAGGACAATAATTTAATGTAAAAAAAAAAAAAGGTAGATTTTTATGATGTGGTTTTTTTTCTTAGATTCTCACAATCACGTGCAAATCACAAGTATTGATTACGTTTGAAAGAGACGAACAAAGTCGAATCCAAAATGTTTGAATTTATGACTTTGCGCCCTTTAACTGCTGGGCTATCCTCAAAGGCATAACCCAAAAGGTAATTTATGTATTGCATCTTATGCTTAGAGTCTCTTTGGTGTTCCTTTCTTAGGTCAAACCATATGATCCAATTGGCCTTTCAATGAAAAAGAAGAATTAAAGAAAAAATTCATAAAAGGGCAAACTGATGCTGCTTTATCATTAGCACTAAGGCAGTATCTCGACTTCTTGTGTATATCATTAGCACTAATGTCCAATTCTTTCCCTTTTAATTTCATCAGGCTTTTTAGTTTTTGTTTCTTTGTGCTTGTATAGTTGTGGTTACTTGTTTTGTTTACCACCTATTAAAAATATTTGAAGGAGACAAGAAGGTAATGGTAGGGTGCTAAAAGATTGACAAACATTTAAAGTTGCTTCCATAGTCTAATCTATTTGATTTGAGTAGGACATTTGTGAGAAACATGCATGCAGGGGTGAGTTTGATAATTCAGGTCAGAGTGATGGATGAGGCGCTCTTTTGCTAGGCGTGATGCATATTTTTCTTCCCCTATCTCCCTCATACCAATTGTAAAAATATATACATACCCATATTGTTGTGAGATGTCTTGTATTTACTGTATACTCAATACTCTGTAAGGAGCCTTTTACGAGAGGTTTTATAGAATGTTACAGAATAGAAAGTTACGTTAAGACATTGATCCTTATTGACTATAGTGGAATCTGGAGGCATGTAAATGTCTAAGGCATGATGAAAGTTCATTGCAACAAGGAGAAGGAGGATCTCATGTCCTCTGTGATGTCTATCTTTAAGCAACTCATACTGACTAGTCATTGAGGAACTTGACTAAGAAACGTTGTGTAATGCCTAAAAACGATTACTCAATAACTTGATTGTCAAATATATTTTCCCACACATTAGTTTAGGTCTTGATAATCCATATCCAACCGGCTGAGGCAAATGGTTCTTTGTTATGCTTATAATATTCTCAGTAGGTTACTAGTTACATAATAAAATGAGCAGTTAGAAGATTCTCGTTGACTTGCTGAGACAAAATTTGAGGAAATGAATTGAATTTTTTATATGATCAAGTCACATTCATATCCACTTCATGCATGCTCATGAATAATTTGAAAACATGTTAGGTAGGCCTCTACGTAATCAACTGTTCTAAATTAATGTTTTACATATTTGACAAAGCTTACCAGTCTGATACAAATAATATGATTTTACAAAACATGACACTACTTGCAGGTTTTCCTATCTAAGGAGGGTTCACCAATCACCCATGTCAAGCCTGCTCTGCAATTCCCCAAATTTCCATGCCCTGTGCACTCTGCCACTCCAGAAATGCTGGTCCTTTCGCCTTCTCCAGAGCCAGTCCGAATCTATTTTGGCCATTTATCGTCTTCCTCCTAGTCGGGCTTACTCTTGCCCAAAAGGGTATGTCAGATTCTCACTATCCGACACACACAAACTTTTTCCGACGCGGAAGGCAAAGGATTCTCCGGTGTGGTGACGATCTGGCCATGTGCTCGGACCGGGAGAGGAATCCATGGGGTGGTGACACTTGTTGTTTTCAAAAGTTTTGCAAGGATATCACAAGCGATTCAAACCACTGTGGGGGATGTGGGCATGCTTGTGGTTTTGGGCTTGTTTGTTGCGATGGAAAGTGTGTTGATATTCAAAGTGATTCTATGCACTGTGGTGCTTGTTTTGAGGAGTGTCCTGGTGAAAATAGGTGCTCCTATGCAATGTGTGATTATGGTGGATGATTGATTTTGCTTGAATTCTTAACCATTTGGTCAATAAATTGTGTGTTATTTTGTTCATTCTGGCATTTTCGTTGGTCTGATTTCTTGCACTAAATCTTTAGGTTGACTATAAATTGTCTTTAGTAAGTTATGCTTGAATCTTGAATTTGCAAAAGACTTGTCTAGGTAAAAGAAAATGAGAAGAAAAACGAGAAATGAAAAAATCTCTCTCTCTCTCTGTCTCTGTCTTCACAAATCCCTTGACAAATTCAAAATTCAAACACAGACTAAAGCCAGAAGGGATTATGATAAGATTTGAAAATTTTTCCGTGCCAAATTTCTATCCTTTTCCATTGTAGATGGTTTCGTAACTCCTGAAAAAGAGCAATTATTCATTCAAACTGAGGCAATGACATGACAATGCTATAAACTAATCTGGGCCATCACAAAACTTGCACAAATTGATGACCCAAATTAATTTGTGGCATTGCCACGGCAGCGAATAATTGCCACACAAATGGATGGCCTCGAGGCTGGAAGGGATTAAGACGTGGTTCTGAGAAATTTCTCTGGCCAAATTTCTGCCATTTTCTACTGCAGATTGTTTTGTAACTCCCGTAAAAAGCAATTATTCACTGCCAATTCATCAGATTGATGAATTGTTTGACATGAGAAATATATAAGAATATCAAGCTCAGAACACAACAGGCCATGCCATGCTAGGAAACAGTGGATTTGATCAATTGTTGTCTCTTGGGGTTCAATTATATAATTGTCTTATAGAGAGCACTCTGACCTTGAGCAGTCTTGCTTGTGAAGATCTTTGGCATTGTTTCATATATTGGCTTATAGGCTATATCACCCTTACAGACCCGGATGTATTTTTGTGGTGGAATTTGAATTGATAAAGTGTAGGTCTACATATGAAATGAATTTGAGTCATTGATTTGTTTTTTTTGGGGATAAATTTTGAGTTGACAAGGGTGGATTTGTAAAACAAATCTCTGAATCTCCTACTAGATTTGCTTGTAAACAAGTTGAATCGAATTGATTATGTTGTGTTTGGCTAGAGAATTTGATAAGGGATTTGAAAAGAGAAAGAAAATTAATGGCATTTTTCATCAAATATTATTAAAAAACGTTACTAATTGTTAATTTTTAGCGACATTTTGAAAATGTTGTCACAAAAAATATCACTAATTATAAGCTTTAGTGATAGTTTAAAAAAATCATAAAAAAAGTAACTAATTTTTAATTTTCAACGACAATTGAAAAAATTCATCACAGAAAACCGTCACTGTTTGTAATCGTGACAAAAAAAAGTCACTAATTGTCAATTTTTATCAATATATACAAAAAATGTCACAAAAAATTATTTTTAGCGGTGATTTTATTAAAACTTATTTTCAAAAAGGCTTTATGAGAATTAAATCCAATTATTAAAACTTATTAATAATTTATCTTGTTTTATTCATAATTCACTTACATTTTTTTTTCCTTTCCAAATTTCCAAATCATACGCAATGTTAATTATTTGAAGATGACTAGTAGCTCAAGGGTCTCTTCACCTTGGTCATGGGTTCAATCCCCGACAACCCCATCCCTTCCCCCACTGACCGACTAACTTACTAGCCTATTGATGTCAGTAAACATGTTCCACCAGACTCTTTTACTTGTCATATATAATAAACACGAGTACTTTAGGAGAAATAAAGAAATTCATGTAAGACAGACTAATGGCATGAAAATTGTTTCCAAGGACTCCAATTTTTTCTGTTTCATCTTTACATAAATTTCTATTTTCTTTTTCAGCCTAGCTAGCAAAAGAGATATATCACCAAATGCATTATTGACTAGAAGTGAGATCAGCTCTCAGGACAGATGGTACATTGTGATGTAGCATCTCATCTGGTAGTTTTGCTGTGATTTTCAATAGCAGAGAAATATTCTAACTGAAGCAATTAAAAAAACCAACATGACAATGACCATGCAACCACATTATACATATCATCATCATCTACTTTGGTTTCTAGCTTTACCATGTTCCCACTAACCCAGATTGATGAAACCATAGCTACAATTATATGAAGTAGCTCATATTTGGTGTACATGATTTGCAAATATTGGAAATACTTTTCACATTTATTTTTCAATGAACTTGCCTAGTTATTCTGGCGAATAATTGAACCCTATCAAGATCACAAGTCCTATAGTTTTAGTTTCTCCATTATTGGATTGAAGAGTATTTTATTATGGGTGATGATTGAGACCCCCTCTAATCACCACCCCTACACACACGTGGCGGGTGGTGATTAGAGGGGAAGGAAAAAAGAAAAGAAAAGAAAAGAAAAAAAAATAGCCAATTAGGTGAAGAGAGGGTCAAGGGAGTGGGAAAAAAGGGATCCCAGTTATAATTGTTTTATTATTTGCCCGATCGTTAATTTCAAAATTTCAAAATTAGTCGAGAAGTGCGTAAACTAATTCGGATACTAGGTTATTAAAAAATGCTAACAGTTGGGGGTGTTTGGGAAGAAGTTTTTTTTTTTGACTTTTTAGACTAAAATAGCACTAAAGATAAAATAGCTAATAAGATAAAATATCACATCAAACCTATAACTATTTCATTTTTGCTCTCACAAACTCACATCTATCTAACTACAAAAAAAAATTCAACCATCATTCCAAACAACTATTTTAACCCATTAAAATAGTCAAAAATTAAAATAATTTATTAAAATAGCCAACTTTCCAAACGGGATTATTGTATTGGCTATTAAGACTATGTTCTTTATTTTACGTCCAAAACTGTTAGTGACAAATGAGGGGTCTGAATTGAGAGGGTAATTTATGCATAAATTGGGCCGAGCTAAAATAAAGTGTTAGAATTGACCGAGATAGATATAGTCTGGGCCAAACCACGAACCGAGGTAATTATCTCGGTAGCCTTGGTCCTTGGTCACGTCAGTCCGGTCGGAGATGGGTTGCCAGTGGTCTGGTCTAGCGATCGAAGACCGAGGCATCAGTGGGAATCAGACCGAGTTAAAGGATAGCTCGACAGGTGGTCATTCCAAAAGACTAGGCGACCGAGTTGACTTAATTAGCACCAAGCTGTGTAAGCACGGTTATGACTTGTGCCAGTCGAGGTAGGGCAAGGCAGTGCTAACTCGGTTGTGCTGCTACCAGACCGTGGTTAAACCATCTCACTTGGTTAAGCAGTGAGGAGGGTGTAAAAAGATACACATTATCTTTGTGATTCCTAGGAGGACTCTACTAAAGAGAGTTGAAGTCCTACTAGGATTGTGCCAAGCGGAATCTATAAAAGTTCATGGCAGGACCTATGTACAGGTATCACAATTTTTATTCTAAAAAACACAGAGCTTCTTGTCTATTATCTATTTGCTGACTTAGGCATCGGAGAGGTATCCGGCACACACCCGCCGACTAGCTCACGTTTATGTTTCAGGAAGTAAAGCGACGACGTTTGGAGGAGAGCAAATTTGATCAACAGAATTATACCAGAAGATTATTTCATGCTCGTACAATTGACGCCGTCTGTGGGAAGGACACAAAGAACAAAACCTTTTGAATCAAGTTTTCCTCTTTAGTTGAAATCAATGGCACACAATGAAGATTTGCCACAATCTGCTATTAATGGGCAAACCCCGGAGAGGGGTGAGAGACATGAAGGCTTACCTTTTATCCCACCCATAACAGAGTTAGACCCCCAGTGATGGAACTCTCGGAGGGACACACGGGAGAGATGGGGCTCTAGTCCTCGTCGCTCTCAAAGTTCTGAAAAACAGAGGCGGAGGTTGGATCCTCAAGTTCTAGAGGATCGCATGAGGGAGCAAGATGAAGTAATAAGAAGAATGGCGGCTGACATGGAAACTATGAAGCGCCGGATAAAAGGCAAATGAGTGGCAACGGGAAAGGGGCGCAGAGGCAACACGCTCTCTTACCACTCGAAAGATCGTGACAGACAAGTCACACCATCACAAGCTGAAAGAAAAAGCCTAAGGACAGGCGATACACAATCATGAACCTCTAGGACTCGTTACTCCAGGTCTGAGAGAACGAGAACTGAGAGGTCGTATACGGAGGGAAGCAGTTATCGGCCTTCGCATAAGCACCAAACGACATTTAGGCACACAGAGTTGCCAAGGTCAGTAGACCTGCGAACAGTGTTAGAGGAGAGGGCGCGATGGAAGGAGGACACCAGGGCTCGCGACCCTCATAGAGTTTCAGCCCTACAGCGATTGGCCTCTAGGACACATAAGAGTGTCGAGGTAGGGATGTCAATGCCATGCCTTGCTTACAAATCAGCAGATAAAGTGTTAGCAAGGTTACAGAGCTCGCCGTTCATTCCAGCAATTGAGAACGCACTGCTACCCTCAGGCTTCCACCAGTCTAAATTCACTACTTATGAGGGGAAGTCAGACCCTTACATGCACTTAAGCCACTTTCGCCAGGTTATGGCAGTATATCGGCGAAACGAGGCTCTAATGTGTATCTTGTTTCCTTCCAGCCTTGGTTACTTGGGTCTAACGTGGTTCAAAAGGCTGCCAGAAGGCAGCATAGCCTCATGGGCACAGTTGGCAGAGGCGTTTGTGACTAGATTCAGAACGAATATCAAGACACCAGTGGAGATTGACCAGCTACTCTCCATTGACATGGGCGAAAAGGAAACATTAAGGTCTTACAACAGTCGATATTGGGAGACTTTCAACTAGATTGGGGATTGCCCCAAAAACCTCGCCATCGCGCAATACAAATGAGGTTTACTGATCAGTAACAAGTTGAGGGGTTCAATGACGATGATACCACCCCTCACGATGGAGGCCCTAATGGAGAGAGTGCATCAACATATCTGGGTAGAGGAAGATAGCAGCCGTGATAAAGCAAAATCTGGCACAACAGCGTTGTCGGAAAAAAAGACTGCAGCAAAAGTTAACACGGTAGAACAACCAAGCAAGAATGGGCGAGGCAGACGAGCTAACAGAGAGGACCTCCAAACAAGGAAGTTAAGAGTCCGCACTGCCATTACCATAGTATTCAACAAACCTATCTACCGGATTCTTAGCGAGATACGCGATGAACCCTTCGTTTGGCGGCCAGCCAAGTTGGGAGAAACACAAAGAGGTTACGATGAGAGGTATCGTTGCACCTTCCATAATGAAAAGGGGCACCAAACTGAAAATTGTACACCATTGAGGCAATATCTGGAGGAGTTAGTGGTTGTTGGTCACCTAGACCAGTATATAGAAGAGGGAACACAGCCAGTCCTCCAGGACTACAGCAGACCGAGCAGGATACTGGTCGATGGTCCACTCCAAGGCATAATCAACGTTATACATGGGATCGTCGAACCTGAGTGCGTATGTGAGCTTAGAGGGATGATCAAAAAGGCTGAGTACTTGAGGGAGGTACTCAGTGCACAACCTACCGTCAAAAGGGGAAAAACGGAGGCAACGAACGTCATATCCTTCTCAGACAGGGATCTAACAAGGCTACATTGTCTTCACAATGACGCACTGGTGGTCATTTTGCGCGTCAAGAATTTTGACATCAAACGGATTCTAATTCACCAAGGAAGCTCATGCGAGATAATATATTACGAGACTTTCGAGCAACAAAAATTGGAGGACAAAGACTTGGCGCCTGCGACATCTCCCCTAGTCTGTTTCAACTCGATGCCAGAATGGCCAGTGGGCAAGATAATTCTACCAGTCAAGGCAGGAACAATGACAAAACAGGTGGAGTTTTGGGTATTGAAGGTCCTTTCCACTTACAACATAATCTTGGGAAGAGTATGGTTGTACGCCATGCGTTCGGTGGCATCAACCAACCATCAGGCATTACGGTTTCCCAACGAAACCGAAGTGATTAAAGAAGTCTTAAGAGACCAAATCATATCGAAATAGTGTTTTGTCACGGTAAACGGCAGTCGTGCTGCAAAAGGGTTTGTACAGATGGTAAAGGAGCTAGAAAGCAACGAACTGTTTGTAGATGTCGGCAAAGCAGCCGAACAGAAGGCAGTAGAAGACTTGGTAGAGGTAAGGATAGATAAAAAAAACCCAGAAAAGTTCTTTTTGCTCGGCTCGTCTTTGTTTAGCACCGAGAGAATAGAGGTCATGGAATTTTTAACTTCTAACATCGAAGTGTTTACTTGGACACCGTACGACATGCCTGGTATTGACCCTAATTTCATCTGCCATCAACTTAATGTCCATTCAACTGCCAAACCAATTATACAACAAACTCGCTGATCGGCACTCCACCATGCAGAGATAGTGACGGAGGAAGTGGGAAACTTACTGGATGCAGGAGCAATCAGAGAAGTACACTATCCCAGGTGGATCTTCAACACTGTAGTAGTGCCAAAAAAGAACGGCAAATGGTGCATTTGCGTGGATTACAAAACAGTTAATAAAGCATGCCCAAAAGACAGTTTTCCCCTACCACGGATAGACCAACTGGTGGACCTGACAGCAGGGCATAACTGACTTAGCTTGCTTGATGCGTGTCGGGGTTACTATCAGATCGCTATGTACGAACCGGACCAAGAGGTCACGTCATTTACAACACCTAGAGGACTATATTGTTACATGGTCATGCCCTTTGGCTTAAAGAACGCAGGGCTACATTCCAACAGATGGTCACCAAAATGTTTGAACCAGTGTTAGGCAGAACAATAAAGGCTTACATAGATGACATGGTGGTCAAAAGCAGAGACGAGAAGGACCATCTTAGGGACCTAGATGAAATGTTTCAAATTTTGAAGTCCCATAAGTCGTGTCTAAACACATTTAAGTGCGCATTTGGCGTAGGGTCAGCCAAATTCCTAGGCTTTCTAGTAACCAACCGAGGTATAGAAGTTGATCCCTCTCAGATCAAAGCTATCCAAGATCTTGAAAGGCCCAACACAGTCAAAGAAGTATAGCATCTCACTGGTCTAGCAGCCGCGCTCAACCGGTTCATAAGTCGGTCGTCAGACAGGTGTCGACCATTCTTCGAGGCATTGAAGGCCAAATTTGAGTGGGATGATGAGTGTGACCGCACCCTAGAAAGCTTGAAAGACTACATGACCTTTTCTCCGTTGTTAGTACCCCTGTACCAGGAGAAAAACTCTTTTTGTACTTAATAGTTTCACAACATGCAGTCAGCGTGGTGTTAATCAGAGCGGAGAGAATACAACACCTATCTATATTTTATGTTAGCAAGACCTTGATGGGCATTGAAACAAGGTACCTACCATTGGAAAAGCTGGCCTTAGCTTTGATGATGACTTCAAGAAAGTTGTCACACTATTTCCATGCCCACACCGTGATTGTACTAACGGCTTTTTCTTTAAAAGCCTTGTTTGAGAGGGCGGATTTTTCTAGATGAATCTTGAAATGGGCAATGGAGTTGGGGCAGTTTGATATCAAGTTTCAACCAAGAACCGCAATAAAAGCCCAAGCTTTGGCAGACTTTGTTGTTGAGTTCACGCTAGGAAGTCATCATTCAGCCCGATCAATTTGACCGGGGCAACTGAAAGAAATGAGAAAGTGTCGCGGGAACTACACAGCCCCAAAGCAGGACGCCCAGCTGCATAGCAAGCCATACAGGTTTGAGGACATGGAAGAAGGAACATATCATGCTATTCTCAGCAGGGACTCACCAAAAAGTAAAGACTTGAGGCAGTCAGACAGTGAAGATCAAACCTCGACAGCGGACATCAACCTAGAAGAAAACATAAGCAACACCCCTGATCCCAAGACATCATCCGATCTCTCTACTTGCTGGAAGCTATTCATCGAAGAGATGTGGAAACTTTTCGTGGATGGAGCATCCAACAGGCACGGTGTAGGACTTGGTATAGTCCTCATCTCACTGGATGGCCTAACAATTGAACAGGCAGTCAACCTTGGCTTCTCAGCACCCAATAACGAGGCGAAGTATGAAGCATTGCTAGCAAGTTTAAAATCAGCACTTCACATGAAGATCACCGAGCTGATGGTGTACAGTGACTCCCAGCTGGTAGTCAACCAGATTTTCAGTGACTACGAGGCAAAAGATGATAGGATGGCTAAGTACCAAGAGTTGGTCAGAAAGGAGATCATGAAGTTCGAAGTAGTCCGGATAGAGCAAATCGCCGAGAGGAAAATAGTAGAGCAAATGAGCTGGCCGGTTTTGCATCAATGGCAGATACATCTATCCCACACCCATTACTGATCAACTTCCTACCCAGACCAAGTATTGAAGAACTCGAAGCAGCCGAGGCATGTTGTGTCGAACTAGGCCCTTCTTAGATGGACCCTGTCATAGTATTTTTAAAAGACGACATCTTGCTTGAAGAAAAGAAAGAAACCAACAAAATTAGAGCAAAATCACAGCGATTTTGACTCTCTCCATCACTAGCATTGTACAAAAAATCCTTCACAGGACTTTACCTAAAGTGCGTCCATCCCAGTAAGGTCGATGCATTTTTGTTCGAAATACATGAAGGCGTCTGCGGAAGCCACCAAGGAAGAAGATCATTGGCCTACAGAGCAATTTCACAAGGTTATTGGTGGCCATACATGCAAGCAGATTCAGAGAAATATGTCAAGAAATGCGAGAAATGTCAGAAGTTCGCACACCAAATACATCAACCAGCCAGAGAGCTTCTACCATTAACTAGCTCGTGGCTGTTTGCAATGTGGGGCCTGGACATAGTGGGACCACTCCCAACTGCGCCCGGCAACAAAAAGTTCTTTCTTGCAACAACAGACTATTTCACAAAGTGGGTGGAGGCAGAAGCACTCGCATCTATAAAGGAGAAAGACGTTAAGAAGTTCGTCTGGCAGAATATCATAACTCGATTTGGCATATCCAAAGCTCTAATATCCGACAACGGCACTCAATTCGATGGCAAAATCTTCAGAGGCTTTTGCGAAGTATACAAGATAGAATTCTACAACTTTACACCGGCATACCCTCAAGCAAATGGCCAGCCTGAAGCTTCCAACAAAGTCGTCTTACACGGTTTGAAGAAGAGGTTGGAAAGAGCAAAAGGCAAGTGGGTTGAGGAGCTTCCTCATGTTTTATGGGCTTATCGTACCACACCGCGACAATCAACTATAGAAACGCCTTTTTCCTTGGCCTATGGAACTTGAATGGTAAGACCATAACCTTGGAACTCGACCTTGCAGAAGAAAGAAAAGAAAGGATATTAGTTCACATTGCCTCATACCAGCAAGAATTATCCAGAAAATATAACAAAACAGTGCACCTGAAGTAATTCCAGATTGGAGATTGGGTACTGCGCAAAGTAATGGGCAACACTTTGGTACTTGGAGATGGCAAGTTAGGACCTAACTGGGAAGGACCGTACAAAGTGATTGGTTTAGCAGGAAAATGGGCATATCACTTGGAAGATATAGACAGCAAAGCTATTCCCAAGCCATGAAACACGGCCAATCTCAAACTATTTTATTTTTAGCTTTCCCTTAAAACACTTGTAATTTTTTCTTTTTTCAAATAAAACAAGTAATTTTCTTCAGCACAATTCTTTCTGACATGGATAGGCCCATAAAGGCCACATCCCACAACGAACAAACCCAAGCCCACCATTTGGACCCCATTGCATAACCCGGCTGGTAAAGTCCATGACAGCTGGAGGCCAACTGGACATGAAGGGCCAATGGCATTCGGACATATGGCAGGTGCAGGACAGGCCACATCAACAGACAAAGATCTGCAAAGTTATTGCCACAACACATCACCATTAATGCAGCCCATCACAGCATTTATTACGACAACACCTCCCCGTCGGAACAGCGCCCCCTTACCCTGTACAAGACAAGCTACAACACAAGCTTTCGGCGTGAGGGGCACGTCGGAAGGGACAGTGAAATGATTACCAAAGGATATAAGCAAGCATCGAAGAAAAGAAAAAGGTTAAGCTTCTCTATCTCCAATCTCTCTCTACATACTTCATCTTTTTTGCTACCTGCTAACTTGCTCATCGGAGGGTTCGCTGGGGGACTGCCCCGTTCCCCATTGAACTTACTTGCAGGTCATCTAGTGGGTTCCGCCACCCAGACGTGGGTTCGAGGAGCTTGGATCGGTCCAGCCCATCCACCGAGAACGAACTGTATCATCAGTTGGCGCCGTCTGTGGGAACTGGTTTGTCCGTGCGCCAGTTGTGTTCATTGCCGCCGGAGACCCTGTTCCAGTAACCTTTTCATCTCATCCATCAAGGTGTATGGTCACGACTAGATCCATGGCTTCCCACCATAATGCTACCGACCATCAAACCGATCCTCCCAATCCAAACAACCCACCACAGTATTTCATCGAGCTTACCAACAGCATTAATCGTATGGTCGAGCAAAACCAGGCCCTAATAAACGCTTTACTCCAAGGAACCCTCCCCATTCCTCCACCACCACCTCCAGATATTCTACCCAACCCAGAACGAACTCCGGGCCATACTGCCCCACAACCCAATCCACCTAATTTGGGAGGTTTGCAACCTCCTCACCCACATATAAATCCACCACCTTCACCCCCGCACCCATCGATCATAGCACCAGCCCCAGAGGGAGAGGCCAGCAGCATCCAACACCTGTCTCCCTCTGGTGGTGACAACATTCCCTTTGGGACGCTGAACTCCGCGCCATGAAACTCCAGCTCCAAGGGGTTATGCAGAACATCCAGCATAAGCCCTCCACTACGGCCAACTCACCATTTGTTGCCTCCATCCGAGACAAACCTCTGCCCCCCAAGTTCAAAATGCCCTCCATCGACTCCTTTGACGGTACGACAGACCCGGTCGACCATCTGGAGACCTACCGCACCCTCATGATTCTCCATGCCTTCCCAGACGAGATCATGTGCCGAGCTTTTCCCGTGACACTGAAGGGGTCAGCTCGGCTGTGGTTCAGCCAGTTACCACCAGACTCTGTCTCCACCTTTCAACATCTCAGTGACTCTTTCCTGAGCCACTTTATCGAGCCCAGCGCCAGCGACGCCCGGCAACCAACTTCTCAACATTCGTCAGACCGAGGGGGAATCACTGCGCAGCTTCGTTACTCGCTTCAACACCGAAGCCCTGCAAGTCGCAGAAAATGACGACAAGGTCATCCTCACAGCTTTCATGGCCGGTCTGCGGTCATCTGATTTCCTTTTCTCCCTCTCTAAAAACCCCCCACCTCAATGGCAGCCCTACTCTCCAAAGCCCTAAAAATACATGAATGCCGAAGATTCACTAGCCGCTCGGCAGGATCCAACAGCTAAAAACCCGACCCCCAGAGAAAAGAGAAAGGACCCAGAACCCAGAAACGCCCAGTATCATAGCCCAAACACCCGCTATACGACCGACTCCCTCGTGCAGACCGGTCGGCACCAATCCGACCGCCCGGTCGGTTCGAGCGGTATACACCCTTAATTCTCCCATGGAACATGTCCTCAACCAGATCCAACGGGACTACCCCCTCAAATGGCCTCCCCCTCCACGGAACCCTTCCAACCGAAAAGACCAGTCCAAGTATTGCCGTTTCCACCAGGACCATGGCCATAATACTGACGACTGCATCAACCTCAAAGATCAGGTGGAGACCCTCATTCGCCAGGGGCGTCTAAGCCGGTTCACAGACACCCGCCCTCAGCAAAGGCAAAGAACCGAACCCCACAGAGACAATCGCCGACGCACCCCACCGCGGCAGCCAGCTCAACCAAATCAGGGCCATGATCGACCCCCCCAGCAACCTCGGCCACAAGGTAATCCACCTCCACCAGTTGGTGAAATTAGAGTTATTTCAGGTGGTTTTGCTTGTGGGGGACCATCTCGCTCAGCTCAGAAGGCAGACAGAAACTAAGAAAATACGGCAGGGCTCAGACAAGGCAGTCACCATAGTAGACGACCCCCCAAACACAAGCCCAAGCAGTGGACAGAGCCCATCACCTTCACGACGTCGACTGTACAGGTATCCGTTATCCTCATGATGATCCTCTTGTCATTTCCGCATCCTCTCCAATTATAAGGTCAGACAAGTTCTCATCGACAATGACAGCTCTTCAGACATCATCTTCCTCAACTGCTTCCGCTAGCTCAAGATTGGGGAAGAAAGCTTGTCTCCACTCCAAACCCCCCTGGTCGGATTCACACTGGCGACCGTGTGACCTCCATTGGTTCCATTGACCTCCCATCACCATCGGCGAATACCCACGCAGGCACGAAGTTGCTCACCTTCCTTGTGGTCGATTGCCCATCTGCCTACAACATCATCCTTGGCCGCACCGCCCTAAACGCTTTCCAAGCCATCACATCCACCTACTATCTTGCCCTCAAGTTTCCCACCGATCTCGGGGTCGGAACAGTTAGAGGAGAGCAGACCGTGGCCAGGGAGTGTTATGTTGCTTCACTTAAAGAAGTCAAGCTGAAGGGGCAATGATCATCGAAGGACTTGACGTCCGGGATGAGGACGAGCTGGTCAGGGGAGAACCAGTGGAGGAGCTCGTTGAGGTCCCTATCGACCCCGCCAACCCATTGAAAACCGCTAAGATCGGCAGCCAACTATCCCCCCAAGCGAAATCCGATCTTACTGCCCTTTTGACCGAGCACAATGACGTCTTTGCTTGGACCCATTCAGACATGCCAGGCATTGACCCCCTTCATAACTCACCGCCTCAGCATCGAACCTCATTTCCGACCTTACAGACAAAAGCAGCGTATTTTCCACCCAGAACGCAATAATCTCATAGCCGCAGAAGTTGACAAACTCCTTGAGGCTCAGTTCATCCGAAATGTGGACTATCCTAAGTGGCTATCCAATGTGGTTCTGGTCCGCAAGAACAATGGCAAGTGGCGACTCTGCGTCGATTACTTTGACCTGAACCGAGCTTGCCCCAAAGATAGCTATCCACTCCCCCGCATAGATCTGTTGGTCGACGCCATGGCCGGTCACCAAATGCTCAGCTTCATGGATGCTTTCTCTGGGTACAACCAAATCATGATGCACCCATCCGATCGGGAACACACATCCTTCATTATCGACCGATGTACCTACTACTACTGTGTAATGCCGTTCGGACTAAAGAATGCTGGGGCCACCTATCAACGGTTAGTCAATGCTGTTTTCCAAGATCAGATCGGTCGGAACATGGAAGTGTATGTGGACGACATGCTAGTCAAGAGCAAACTCTCCACTGACCATCTGACCGACCTACGGGAGACCTTTGCCACCCTTCGCAAGTATCAGATGAAGCTCAACCCCAAGAAGTGCGCCTTCGGCGTAGGATCTGGAAAGTTCTTGGGTTTTATGGTTAGTCAGCGCGGCATCGAAGCCAACCCTGAGAAGATCAAGGCCTTGATTGAGATGCAGTCACCCAAAACTGTCAAAGAAGTTCAAAGACTCACTGGCAGAGTGGCGGCTCTCAACCGCTTCATTTCCGCGCAACAGATAAGTGCCTACCATTCTTCAAAGTCCTTCAGGCAGACTTTTGAATGGACAACTGAATCCGAAGAGGCCTTTCAGCAGTTAAAGCAATGTATGGCCAATCCCCCCTCATTTCACAAGCAATCACGGCGAGCCCCTCTTCCTCTACTTAGCAGTATCGAACACCGCCGTCAGTGCAGCTCTTATCAGGAAACGGCTCAGTCCAGCGGCCGGTCTACTACATCAGTCGAGCTCTCAGGGGAGCGGAGCAAATTACCCATTGCTAGAAAAGTTGTCCCTGGCCTTGGTCATCGCCTCCAGACGACTTCGTCCTTACTTCCAGGCCCATTCTATAGTGGTCCTCACCGACCAACCCCTGAAGAAGGTCATGCAGCAACCAGAGCTTTCTGGCCGACTTATGCAGTGGTCAGTGGAACTCAGCCAGTTTGACATCTCCTACCGTCCTCGCACAGCAATCAAGGGACAGGCCATAGCCGACTTCATCTGGAATTCACCAACCCTACCCCAACCACTACCTCTCCGCCCCCACCGACCCCTGCTGACCCAGAAGACCCCCATTCTTGACTCTCAACGTCGACGGGTCATCCCGGAGGGAAGGTAGTGGGGCTGGCCTCATCCTCACCTCCCCGGAGGGTGGTTATTTCAAATGTGCTCTCTGTCTTTGTTTGAGGCCAGCAACAACGAGGCCGAATATGAAGCATTGATAGCAGGACTCCGTCTGGCCAAGGATATTGGTGTCAGCCACATCCGAGTGTTCAGTGACTCACAGCTCGTCGTCGGTCAGATTACGGGGAATTCGATGCCAAGGATGACAATGCGGGCCTACAGGGACATGGCACTCCCTCTTGTTTGCCTTTCAATACTTTCCAGATCAAGCACATACCTCGGGCGGAAAACTCCAAAGCTGATAAGATGGCTCAGTTGGCCTCTGCAGATCAGTCCGACCTCAGCCACGGAGTCCGCCTCGAATACCTAACTCACCCGGCTATCTCACCGACCCACACGAGGTGCAGTTCCTCCAAAATGAACCCATCCCCTGGTCGTCCGACATCACCCTATTTTTGACAACAGGGGAACTCCCAAATGACCAACAGCAGGCCGCCAAGGTCAGGGCTCGGTCGTCTAACTACGTCCTGGTCAATGGCGTCTTGTACAAACGAGGTTTTTCCCGACCATATCTGCGATGCCTCAACTCAACCCAAGCAACCTATGTGATGCAAGAAATCCATGAGGGAATTTGTGGCAATCATTCGGGCGGCAGGTCTTGGCCCACAAAATACTCCGTACTGGTTATTTCTGGCCGACTCTCAATCAAGACGCTACTGATTTTGTCCTCAAATGCGATAAGTGTCAGCGCTTTGCCAACATCCCCCATGCTCCTCCCACTGAACTGATTACGCTCTGTGCCCGTACCCGTTCGCCAAATGGGGGATCGACCTAATTGGTCCACTTCCCACCGGCCGAGGCCAGACCAAGTTCGCGGTTGTTGCCATTGATTACTTCACCAAGTGGGTCGAGGCAGAACCCCTTGCCACCATCACTGAACGGAACACAACCAAGTTCATCTGGCAGTCAATCGTTTGCAGATTTGGCATCCCTCAGGCCATCGTGTCAGACAACGGCAAACAATTCGACAACGCCAGATACAGAAAGTTCTGTGCAGACCTCCAGATCCAACCATGTTTCTCCTCCCCCGGTCATCCCCAAGCCAACGGCCAAGTTGAGGTCACCAATCGTTCTCTTTCTGAAGATCATCAAGGCTAAGCTGGAAGCTGCTAAGGGACTCTGGGCCGAAGAACTAACAAATGTACTCTGGGCCTACCGAACTACAGCTCGGACTCCCACCGGGGAAACCCCTTTCCGCCTAACATACGGCGCTGAGGCGGTTATTCCAGTGGAAGTCGGTCTGCCAACCCCTAGAGTTTTACATCCGGATCCAGCACTCACTGACGAGCTCCGCCGAGCCGACCTAGACCTAATTGAAGAACTCAGGGAGACCACTGCTGTCAGACTGGCCTCATACCAACAAAAAATGAGAACACATTACAACCGCAAGGTCCGACCAAGGGAGTTCGCTGTTGGGGACCTAGTGTTGAGAGAAGCAACCCTTGCCACCAAGAATCCGACTGAGGGTAAATTGGCAGCCAAATGGGAGGGACCTTACATTGTGAAGGCCAGACCACGTCCAGGCACTTACCGGCTTCAGGATCTGGAAGGACGAGACCTCCCACACCCCTGGAACGCCGAACACTTGAAACGTTATTTTCAATAAACTACTGCTTTTGAGTTGCTCAGTTATTGTATTTTCTTTTCGAAGAAGTAACACGCTTGAACATTCCTGTCATCCTTTTTGTGCAATGTAATTTATTGACATTTATATCTCTCAGTCATATATATGGTGTCTCAATGACGATTTAGGTTCCAGACTGAGCACTTCAAAAGCCTCGACCAGACCGAGCACTTCAAAAGCCTCAGCCAGACTGAGCACTTCCAAAGCCTTCGACCAGACCGAGCACTTCAAAAGCCTCAGCCAGACTGAGCACTTCCAAAGCCCTCAGCCAGACCGAGCACTTCAAAAGCCTCAGCCAGACCGAGCACTTCAAAAGCCTCAGCCAGACTGAGCACTTCAAAAGCCTCGGCCAGACCGAGCACTTCAAAAGCCTCAGCCAGACTGAGCACTTCAAAAGCCTCGACCAAACCGAGCACTTCAAAAGCCTCAGCTAGACCGAGCACTTCAAAAGCCTCAGCCAGACCGAGCACTTCCAAAGCCTTCAGCCAGACCGAGCACTTCAAAAGCCTCGGCCAGACTGAGCACTTCAAAAGCCTCAGCCAGACTGAGCACTTCAAAAGCCTCGGCCAGACCGAGCATTTCAAAAGCCTCAGCCAGACTGAGCACTTCAAAAGCCTCGGCCAGACCGAGCACTTCAAAAGCCTCAGCCAGACTGAACACTTCCAAAGTACTCGGCCAGACTGAGCAGTTCGAAAGCCTCAGCTAGACTGAGCACTTCCAAAGCCCTCAGCTATGACCGAGCGTTCCAAAAGACTCAACCAGACTGAGTGCCACCAATGCAGGTCCAGAATGCCTTACCTACAACCTCAATTCCACCAGTGACACTCACATCCATAATTATCCTTAATAAGATCTACATTGCGCATTAAGGAGTTCCCTACTTTCCTTTGACAGTCACAATTCCAGATCAAAGTTTTTACACCACCCTTTACTTAGTCAAATTCCCAAGATGTTCTCACGTATTTCATTTACTAATCAGATTATTTTCTCCACCATCTAGCGTGAATTTTTATACAAGTCCATGTCAACCTACATTGCGCATTAAGGAGTTCTTTACTTTACTTTGCATTGACGATTTATCCAAGTCCAATTTTACTCTGCATTAAGGAGTTCTTTACTTTACTTTGCATTGCATTTTTATACAAGTCCTATTTCAGCACCACTTTGAACTTCACTGAATTTTCATACCACTCCAATCTGGCTCTGCATTGAGTTTTTAAGTTTTTATACAGGTTCAGTTTTACTATGCATAAGGCAGTTTTTAACTTTGTTCAATATTAAATTTTTACGCCTCTCCCAAATTCAGTTCACAACTGACTTATACACAAGCAAACGCAATCGTCTGATAGAAACATAAATAAAGTTTTATTCAGCCACAAATGTATGCACAAGTTCACTACATCAAAAAAAAAAAAAAAAAAAAAAAAGGAGAAAAGAGATACAATGTGTATACAAAAACAAAACAAAAACTCTTCAGTGCACACATCTTCACTTCACTCCTCTTCATCACTGGAGACAAGGTCTGCCTCTTCAATTCCTTCATCCAGGGGGGTCTGGGCCACGTCATCCTCCCCAATCGTAACACTACTCAGGTCAAGATCTGGGAACAGCTCCTCCGCCCTACGTTTGAACATTTTCCATCCGCTGTCCCAGTACTTAGCCATTTCGTGCTTGTAGAAGTCTGACTGTTGGAAACTCTCAATGATTTCAGACTCAGTCCTCCCCCCAGCAGTCGTCCTTGATGGCCCAGCCCCCTCAGTTTCCTCCCTAGCTAAGCTGATGGCGACTGCGGCATCAACCGCCATCTGAAATTCAGGCGATCCTTTGAATTGGTCAACTGCTGCAATGCACAGATCGAGGTAGGCCGCCCTTTCAGAGGCTACCTTCGCCCTCTCTTCATCCAGCTCTTTTTGAAGGATCGCCTTCTCAGAGGCGGCCTTGGCCCTCTCAGCCTCCAACTCCTTCTGTAGAGTCTCCCTTTCAGCAATCGCTCTTCCTCTCTCCACCTCCAACTCTTTACGCAGGCTCTCCCTCTGCTCCTTTGCTTTGGCATGCTCGCCCTCCAGCTCCTTTTGCAGAGCGTCAACTTTCACATCCGCCTCATCTTTTTGCCTGACCAGCTCTTCATTGTTGTTCATCGCCTCTTCATGGCGTTTAACTGCGACTGCGCAAGCTTTCTGGGCCTCATCCACCTTCTTCTGCTCGCCAGCCAGCTGGAACTCGAGCGACACAACTTGGCGGCGTGCGCTCTCCAGCTCCGTCTTGGCCACTTGCAGATCGGCATGAGCACTCTCCCAGCTTGCCTTCTCCTCCTTCAAGTTTGTAAGTTGAGACTTAGCCTCCTCTGCCTTTAATTTGGCAACCCCAGCCTTCCTCAGAAGGGCCCCTGCCAAGGTGGTTACCTCCATTTGAGCGGAGCATAACCCCCTCAGCAGGTCAGCCTCACTGAACTTAGACGCCGAGCGCAGAGCTGCCTCCTCCACGATCTTCACCAGGCGGTCTGCCCCCGCCCTGGCTGGGCCTTCCTCTCCTTCCAGCCGTCCGGCTACCGCACGAGCATGGTAGATTGCTGTGGCCAGACCGACTCCTCCTTCCTGGGGTACAGAGCCCCTTTGGGTCTGTTCCCTCCCACTTAGTTCAGCATCAGTTACCCTAACTCCTCCTTGTCCTGCTGGGGCCATCTCCACAACCTCCAGCACTGGGATGACCCCCACCACTTCTGGGGTATCCTTAGCCACAGGGGTCTCCACCCTAGCTGGAACAACCCTAAGTTTCTTGGACCCAGGCTCATCTGCAGCCTCCTCAGGGGCACTTCTTTTCTTCTTCTTCTTCTTCTTCTTCAGAGTCTCACCCTCCCTTCTCGCCTATTCTTTCACAGGATCAACTGGGGGCGGTCGGGGCTCGAAACTGCCTAAGTCCTTACCCCCCCAATGGCCTTGGGCGCGGTCGGATCCTCTCCCGCGCGATCGATTGACGCGGTCGGTCTCCTTGAGCTTCTTTAAACTCTGTGGCCCTGGCCAGTATGGCCCTATCTTCAGCCTCCTGTGCTTTTCTCCTCGCCTCCAGCTCCGCTCGGTCGAGGTCCCTACTACTTGGCCTTGGACCCAACCCTGCCTCAAACAAAGCTAATGGCTGCACGAGTTCATCCCACCTGGCCCCCACCTTCTCCCTCCAGGCCTTCACTTTCCTTATCATTTCCTCTGCTCTTGCCCCTAACTTTAGCTCCATAGAGCATGTGGGCACCTTCCACATCGTACGCACCCCAGCCCCCAGCGGTGGACACATAGAACCACCTAGGTCTCCATCCCTTGATCGACGTTGGCAACCCCGCCACCAAACCCTTTCCTGCCGCCGCCTGCAGGGTGACCAGGTCTCCTGCTGCCCTGCGGCCTTGTAGCAGCCAAAGAACTCATCCACTGTCATGGCCTGCCCCCCATTCGCCTTCGGCCAGGCACTTGCACAAGATAGCACGATCTTCCAAGCATTGGGCATTAGTTGCCCTGGTGCTACCTCTAAACGGTTAAGCACGTCCACCACTATTTGCGGTAGTGGCAACCTTAGTCCACCCTTTAGCGCTTCCTCATAGAGGGAAAACTCTCATGCCCTGGCGTCAGACGGCCTTTCCGTCGATGTCGGCAGCGATAGCTCCATCTCCGCAGGGATCTGGTACTTTTCACGGATCACCTCCAACTCCGCCGCTGTAATCGTGGATTTGTCAGCCTTCATGTGCCAGTGGTCTGGTTCCACCTGGCTGATTAGCGTTGGCGCTGCTATTATGGTGGAACCATGGGATCGCACCACCGGCTCCCCCACCCTCTCTGACTTATATTGCGCCGCTAGCTCCTCTGCATCGTCATCTCCAAGGGGGTCTACCTCACATTCACAGCTCCTTCTTGTGCCATTTCTAGGGTATGTTTACGAATTGCTTCTGATGCAGGAGCAAGAAAATTGAAGAAATGTTGCAAAGGGGTATCGTGAGCGACAGATGAAGTAAGACTTGGAATGTTGTGGTTTTTTTTAAACAAGTAAGTGAATCGCATAACGCCAACAGCCCACGGTTTGCCCGTATTCCAAGGATCCCAATTAATTTTCGCCAGTTTGAAAACTTTTCAAATCATCTGCCAAAACTGTCTTTTCAACCCCATAATGACCTATCGTTTCATCTTTGCTCCAACGCCTCACTTACCCCCCACGATACCGCCACGTGTATGGCCGCGATGCACTGCCCCAACAACTTCCCCTGTCTTTTCCACTTTAAATCCCCATTTCACACGCCGCCTCTTGAGCCCCGCGCCTCTCCGCTCGGCCTTCACGCGGTCAGCCCTCCTCACGGTCGGCCTTCCCCCTTGCGGTCGGCACCCCTTGCGGTCGGCCCTCCCACTCGACACTCCTCACGGTCGGCACTCATCGCCGTCGGCACTCCCACTCGGCTCCCTCGGGGTCGGTGCTCCTCGCGGTCGGCCTCCTACTCGGCTCTCCTCGCGGTCGGCACTCCTCGCGGTCGTCACTCCCATTCGGCTCCCCTCGGGGTCGGCGCTCCTCGCGGTCGGCCCTCCCACTCGGCTCTCCTCGCGGTCGGCACTCCTCGTGGTCGGCCCTTCCACTCGGCTCCATCGCGGTCGGCACTCCTCGCGGTCGGTCCTCCCACTCGCCCACCTCACGGTCGCTCCTCCCACTCGGCTCCCTTCGCGGTCAGACCCTTTCCTGCTCGGTCCGCTAACTCGACCCCCTCGACAGCCGGGCACATCTTCCTTATTACTATTCCCTTCGTTGGACTGAAGCTGCACTCGGGAATGGGGGACTACTAACATGGATAGGCCCATAAAGGCCACAGCCCACAACGAACAAACCCAAGCGCACCATTTGGACCCCATTGCATAACCCGGCTGGTAAAGTCCATGACAGTTGGAGGCCAACTGGACATGAAGGGCCAATGGCATTCGGACATATGGCAGGTGCAGGACAGGCCACATCAACAGACAAAGATCTGCAAAGTTATTGCCAAACATCACCATTAATGCAGCCCATCACAGCATTTATTACGACAAACCTCCCGTCGGAACAGCGCCCCTTACCCTGTACAAGGCAAGCTACAACACAGGCTTTCGGCGTGAGGGGCACGTCGGAAGGGACAGTGAAATAATTACCAAAGGATATAAGCAAGCATCGAAGACAAGAAGAAGGTTAAGCTTCTCTATCTCCAATCTCTCTCTACATACTTCATCTTTTTTGCTACCTGCTAACTTGCTCGTCGGAGGGTTCGCTGGGGGACTGCCCTGTTCCCTATTGAACCTATTTACAGGTCACCTAGTGGGCTCCGCCACCCAGACGTGGGTTCGAGGAGCTTAGATCGGTCCAGCCCATCCACCGGGAACAAACTGTATCATCACTTTCTACTGTAAAAGTTGTTCATAGTTATTGCCAACTAGGGGCAATCAACAAGTTTGGCAGGCTTGACCAAACATTTTTTCTTCTTTAACCGAGATAAGGATCTAGGCTGAACAAGGTTGGTAGGTTTGACCATCACTTTTTCTTTCTTCAACCGAGATAAGAATCTAGGCTGAAGGAAGTTTGGCAGGTTTGACCAAACATCTTTTTTTCTTCAGTTGAGATAAGGATCTAGGCTGAAGAAGGTTGACAGGTTTGACCAACACTTTTTCTTTCTTCAACCGAGATAAGGATCTAGGCTGAAAGAAGTTTGGCAGGTTTGACCAAACATCTTTTATTCTTCAGTTGAGATAATGATCTAGGCTAAAGGTTGGCAGGTTTGACCAGCACTTACCTAAATACTGAAAGTTATTATCTAGCGAGATGTTTATCTCAGCCAAACCAGGTGGCCAGGATAAGGAAAATCCAAGCTAAATTAGGTCGGCTAAACTTGTAGAAAGTTGGTACAATTAAAGAAAAAGTATATTAACCTAATAAAAAGTTGGGAAAAATAAGAGATTTCATTCATTTTTGAAACATTTCAGTATAAGAGAAGAGGCATGTAGCCCGGTTACAATTTTGTTGAAAGCATAAATCAAAAGAAAAAACAAAATCAGGCAAAAAGATCGTCTAAATCAGCATTCAGGTCAACCTGAGCTTCGCCACTTGGCAGCCGGTCTCAGCAGTTTCTCTCTGGGGTAAGTCAGTCACAAGCGTCCCATTGACTGTGCTTGGCACCTATTGGCTAAATGGCTCCACCCGAGCTGTCTGGAGAGACTGGAGACCGTGATCACTGATTTTAGGCGGGGCATTGTTTGGATCAAGGGATTCTTCATTCTCCTCCTCCTCTTGGAGAAGCTTCTGTTGAATGGCGTTGGCGTAGTCCGCCATATAAACTAGAATGAAGTGAGGGGGAGGGTTCTGGAAGATCTCGGTGTCTTGCCCATGACTGAGCTTCAAAGCAACCGCCTTCTATCCACATTTGAAGAAAATGTCTTTAGCAGCTTCACACTGCAAGACATAGGTGGCCTCCCATTCTTTATAGCCACGGTCTTTAGCATCTTCTATTTTATTTTTCAGCTCGGTGAGCTTAGCATCTTTCTTCTTTTCCAGCTTGGCCAATTCACGCAGGTAGCGGTCTTTTCTTTCGGCCAGCATCTTTTGCTTGTCGGCTTTCGCTGCGTTGACCCGTTCGGTGAGCCGTGTGTTTTCGAATTGGAGCTCAGCCATTCTTTGTTTGGCCTCATTTAGCTCGTCCAACTTAGCGCTGGCATCTGCCACGGCCGACCGCGCTGTCTTGCGAAGCTCCAGAACGCGCTTATGGGCAACATGATTTTTCTGTAAAGCCTACAGATAGGAGATGTAGTAATTATGTTAAAACCGAGCAAACAGACGGTTAAAAATAAAAACAGATAAAGGGAAGAACTTACAAGCACCATCGATTTGGTTGCCCAGCAGATGACCTTCAGCTCGGTTAAGTGGTCATGGTGCTCCATCTCTGGTGGCAGACAGACACTTTTGGAGAGGTTGAAGGCGAGCGTATGGTCCTTGTCAGCAACCACCGAATCCGTGGTTGTTATAACACAGTTTTTGTAAGATATTGATGGTGCCCATTCTGAAGGGCTTGTTCGGTCAGAGTGCACGAGCTCTGGGCTCTTCAACGTGGTTTCAGGAAGTATAGTGTCCTCCTCATTGACCAGGCGTTGTGGTTTGGTCAATGCAGTACGTGCACGCTTGCTCGGCTGAGATGTGGAGGCCCTGGCAGTTAAAAAGGCGACCACGATTTCACAATGTTGGCCAGACGACTCCAACCTGGTTTGCACTTCACCGAAGGTCTGCTCGGTGATGAGTGCTCGCATAGCCCTCTTCTTTGTCATTTCTTGTTCTTTAGTTAAGGGATCATGTTGATTTGGGGAGAGTGGGATCTGGCTCGAGGGAAGGCTCTAGAAGGAAATCAGTGACTCTGGTTTTCCTCCTTCCGCTATATCGGTAGGTCGGTTCAAAGTTTAATAGCTCGGCCCAATTACGGTGATAGTACCGGAGTGCGGCTCGAAGGCGTCTTGGTTGGCGTAAGTATAGTGTGATTTGAGCTAGTTTAAATCTACAAGAAAGAAGGACAAGGGTTAGCACAGTGAGTTAGCTGGAACAGTAAAAAAAAATTGAACCGGAGTATACTTACCAGCAGTTCCTTTATTCCAGTTTATATTGTAGCCCGGTATCTGGGCTTCCTGGTCTTCAAAATTACCAAAAACCCAAAGGAAGTCGTCATCATTCAGATCTTTGTCTAGTATGTTTTTTACAATTTTTTCTCGGCCTCTTTTTACTCTAAGGTAGTACACCCAATCGTCGTCATTTTGGCCGAGCGAATATTGATGAAATAGCTCAGCCAATCCGAGGTTAAGACCGAGCTGGCGGTTTAGCTTGGTGATGCCGTTTATTATTCTATAAGTGTTTGTGGAAAGTTGGGTTGGACACAATCTTGTCTGGCGAAAGAATTTGCGTACAAGAGGTTGTACGGGGAACCGAAGCCTGGCTTCTACGATTGATATCACGGTGAAAGGAACGAAGCCCGGTTTGCCCCAAGGTGTGGTGTCTAGCTCAGCTAGAGAGAGGTGGACGTCATCAGGAATATTGTAGTCTCTGCGGAATTCGGCCATGGCTCCGGGTGAACCCACTAGGAGCCAGTATTTACCCATTAAACTTAAACAAGTGGTTTTTGTTAAAAAGGACGCGACAGCCTAGCTTGACGCTGGTATGACTTCCAGTAGCTCGGTTGAGCAAAAACGCCCAGGGGCAAAGTGTAAAAGGTGTGCCTGGCCAACCTAGTCAAGTCTGCAAAGGTGAAAATAAAGTGTTATGTCTAGATTACTGGATTGGGCTAAGTAAATGGGCAATATAAAAGTAAGCCTAGCTCGGCTACGAATTGGTTACAGACCATTCCATAGTTCGGCCATGTTGCATGGCCAACTCAAAAGTTTTTAGCACGGTTGGTGATCGGTGCATTTCTAGTTCGGTTAGGCATAACCTTGTAGGTTACAAACAAATTCTTAGCTCGGTCATAGCACGTTTTTAGATCAAAAATCATGTTTAACATTGATTCAAAAACTGGTTAGTAAGTTTTTTGGGCGCAGGCGTGAGGTTTTGGGTTGGTGATATTTGCTCAAATACTCTGTTACAGATAACATACATATATATGGTGAATGAGAACTGAAAATACAGAAATTAGTTACAGAAGAACTTACAGATTCAGGGCGTGACCAGCAACTTTCAATCTACAACGGGCACACCAGAAGGCAGATAAAGCAAGAGGTATAGTAACTTAACTTGGGACTGGGGTGAAAGAAGAACATGGATGGAGCTCAGAAGGCGAGAATTTGCAAGAGAAGAGGTAAATAAGTGAGAGTGTTTGGTTCTAGGAAAGGGTTTTGTGGAAGCACGAAAACGGCGGGACTTTTCAAATATTTTTTGGTAAATGTGTGACGACTGTCATAGTGCAGAGACACAGTGGACAGGTGCCACGTGTCCCAGTAAGGACGTGATGGCAGGTACGTGAAACGATGGGCTGTGCAACCGGCGTATTTTCTGGAGACTGAGCTATCTACTCATGTTAGCGTTTTCTAGCTCGGTAGAGTTAGTATTCCAACTCGGTTGAGTTGATTATGTTGGTTTGGTTGATTTGAAAATTTTAACACGGCTTGAAGATAATAATCTCAATCATGCTTTACAGATGGCATTAAGGGGCAAGTGATAGGGTAATTTATGCATAAATTGGGCCGAGCTAAAATAAAGCGTTGGAATTGACCGAGATAGATATAGTCCGGGCCAAACCACGGGCCGAGGTAATTATCTCGGTAGCCTTGGTCCATGGTCGCGTCAATCTGGTCAGAAATGGGTTGCCAGTGGTCTGGTCTAGTGGTCGAAGACCGAGGTATCAATGGGAATCAGACTGAGTTAAAGGATAGCTCAGCAGGTGGCCATTCCAAAAGACTAGGTGACCGAGTTGACTTAATTAGCACCGAGCTGTGTAAGCACAGTTATGACTTGTGCCAGCCGAGGCAGGGCAAGGCAATGCTAGCTCGGTTGTGCTGCTACCAGACCGTGGTTAAATCATCTCACTTGGTTAAGCAGTGAAGAGGGTGTAAAAAGATAAGTATTATCTTTGTGATTCCTAGGAGGACTCTACTAAAGAGAGTTGAAGTCCTACTAGGATTGTGCTAGGCGGAATCTATAAAAACTCATGACAGGACCTATGTACAAGTTATTGGAAATGGTTATAAAATTCTGGGTAAAACCAGAAATTTTTTCCTAAGTTTGGTCTATTTTTAGGTGGGCCCCGTACGCCAATTTACGCGGGTCAAAGTGGTAACGCGTTTTATGCCGCGTTGTGATTCACGTGGTATATTTGGTTGCTCAAAACCATTACCGAGTGAATGAGAAATTGAAGCCAAAGTGTGTTCCATGGAAATGGAGTTTTGGTGGAAAATCCTTAAAGGTTTAAATAAGGCTTGTCCCATATTGATTTGGTGGGAAGTTTTGAATGGGTTTATAAGGCATGGGTTTGGTACTTGGGGTGTGCCTCAAGGGGTACCCAAGTGTTTTAGAGAGGGAGGTTATGGGCAAAATGGGCTAGACCCATTGGACTCAAAAATCACCACACACGTGCGCGCGCGCCGCCACTGCCGCCGCCATCCGGTCGGTCGGGCGGGCTGGGCTGGGCCTGGGCTTGAGCGTGGGTGTGTGGTGTGAGGTTGGATTGGGCTTGTCCGGCCCAATACCTATCTTTTTGAACCAAAAACATTTGAATTTAATTTAGTTTTTGGTAAAATAAAATCCAGAATTCAAATTAAACTGGTCCGGTTTTACTGTACATCCAAACAGGGCCCTTCCCGTTTTTTATCTGTTTGAACTATGAACCCAACAGATTCAAATCTGTTTGAATTCAAAACCAACAAGTTCATACCTGTTTAATTCAAAACCTACAGCCACCATTACATCTTTAAATAGGACAACCCTCATTTGATGTTTTATTCATTCAGAAATTTCGTATTTCACCTCTGCAAATCCTTTTCTTCATTTTGCTGCATTTTATTTTTGTGAGAGAGAGTATAAACACTTAGTGTGTTCGACGAACGAATAAATTGTAGTGCTGCTTTTATTCGTTAATAGATTATTTCATCCTGGGAGATAGACGTCTACATTCTGAAAGTACCGAGGAGAGGACGAATCTGTCTTAAGGACACAGTGTCAAACACTGGACTTGATCAGATTATAATTCAAAGAAATTAATCAAGTAAATTATTTAATTTATTTTCGATGTTTTATTATTTATTTAAATCATATTTTAATTTTGTTTTTGTAACGAAATAAAATCTGTTTTTATTTATTTATTTTTATTTCGAGTTTGATTTTTGTAATCAAACAAATTCTCTCATTTCTTTTATTTCTTTTATATTCTGTTTGTTGTTAAGTACACAAACCGAATTAATTAATTACAGTGAAGATTGTCCAACACAAGTATCACAATTTTTATTCTCGAAAACACAGAACTTCTTGTCTATTTGCTGACTTAGGCATCAGAGAGGTATCTGGCACACACCTGTCGGCTAGCTCACGTTTGTATTTCAGGAAGTAAAGCGACAACGTTTGGAGGAATGTAAATTTGATCAACATGATTATACGAGAAGATTATTTCGTACTCGTACATGAATGAAATATTTATTCAGTTCATAGAGGTGGATACTAAAAAAAAATTGTATACATACAGAAAACACATCTAAAATTATAAGTTCATGATATTTTTAAAATTATGAAGATAATAATAAATGATTTCATTGAAAATAAGAAATCACAAAAAATCATATTATTATGTATACAAAATTTTATTTAAAAATTCTATTGGTATGTTATTAGTCATCATATAATATATCCCAAACTCGTATATAGTTTTTTTTGAATAAAAACAATATGCATTGTTCAAGTGCATGTGGTGTGGGATGCAATATGGCCCTAGAACCCATTATTACCTAATGCATAGAAAAAGTCATTTGCGTCCTCCAATTTTTTTAAATTTACATTAACACTTCCAAGATTTTTTAGTTTATTAATTTCTTTTTCCAGACTTGATATATATGTACTATTTTTTTTGTTTACTACTAGACTCTTCGAATAAGGAATCTCAAAGGGGTGGTCATAGTTTTGCCTCATGCTAGTGAGATCTAAAAATAAACAAACAACAAATAAATGAAAAGAAAGCAAAAAGAGAGAGACCTAGAGATATTGAAGCCATTATTCATTTTCTTAGGATTAATACAATTAATTAAAGAAAGGGGACATAAATGAAGCTTGCGAGCAACTAAAGGTGAAACAAGGATTGCCAAATAAAGGGATATTGGTCCCCATTTGCATTGAGATCTCCCAACATTGCCTTCTTGCATGTAGGCTTCCACATGCCTTTAAAAGTTAAAAGTCAAAAATACCCTCAACTGTTTTTGTTGACTAAAGCTATATAACTTTTCTATGTGGCATCTACAATGCCACATCTTCTATGCTGGACCCCTGTTCTGTCCCATAATCCAGAAAAGGGTACAATATATATGTATATAAATTTTTAAAAATAATAATAATTGTTAAGGCACTAATAGTCTAAAAAATTTGAATAGTTGGAAATGGGTCGAACAAGATAACACTGTTTCCTTATATGCAGATACGGAATTAGGAGAAAATTCTGAAGGGCCATGACCTCTTTATTTCTGAAAAATACGATTTATCTTGACATTTTAAAAATATATATCTTATTTTATATATAAAATGGTCCCTTAATATAAAAAATACATATCTCATTCTTATTTCATCTTACATTCTCTTTTTATTTTGCACAAAATTTTTTTTTTCATCATATTAGAAATTGCTTCTATGGTATTTGAATTTTTTTTTTGTGTATAGATATAATTTATATATTATATTGTACATACATGTGTGTTTATATATGTGATAAAAATTTTATTTGTCTTTTGACTCCTCTAATGATGAAATCTTAATTTCGCCCTGCTTTTATGCGATCTCGTCAAGCAAACAGTCTGAGAAACAAAATATATAAAAATAGACAAAACTATGTGTACAGTGTTAGAGATAATGGGAGCAAAAGATCTTAAACCCAAGATATCCTGAAATCTTAAGTTGCCAATTATCTCAAAAGTTTGAGTTAGTGGTATTTTAGGAAATTGGTAAAAAATTAATTTTTTGACTTTTTAACTTTTTTGATGACTTTTTTGACACAAAATTGGATTGTTTTAGGTAAAAAAGTTGACTTTTTTTGTTAAAAAATCTAAAAAGTAAAAAAACTGGCTTTTTATCAATCTTCTCAAAGTGCCCCTAAGAAATAAGTCAAATAATATCCTAAACTCAAAAGATTTCTTGAAACTAGAACTCCAAAGAATGTTAAGCCGGAATTGGAGATGCACGTTGTGCAGCCCGCGTAGCAGCATCTGTTGTGCGGCAAAATTGAGTCATTTGGAGATCCATTTTGATAATCTAAACCATTCACATTATAGAATATATCAAGTAGAACATGCTTGCAAAAAATCAAATTAATCGGATATCGTTTACCCATTCATCTACTCACATTTGTATCTATAAAAATAAATAATAATTGTGATTTAAAATATTAAAATGAATACAAATGTGAGTGGATGAATGGACAAACAATATCCCATTAACTTGATTTTTTACAACATATTCTACTTGATATATTCTAAAATGTGAACAGTTTGAGTTATCAAAATTGACCTTGAAATAGACCCATTATGCCGCAGAATAGATGCTGCTGCGCGGCATCCCCAAATTCATGTTAAGCCACTAATTGTTTCAAAAGTTTAAACTCATAGGAAATAAGTCCAACAATTATAAAGAATTTTGATGCATTTTGTCTAGCAACAATTATCTATTGGAGAAAAATATATAGATAGAGAGTGTGTGTTTTTTATTTTTCTTTTTTTTGGTTGTGTGCAAAAAAAGAAATAAAAAAGGTTTGGAGATAAATGCTTTCTTTTATTTGGTTATAGAAAAAAGGAAAGAAAATAATTGCAAAAGGGAAAAGGGAAGGAAGGGGGGAACCCTTTGTTAAGCAAATTTGTTGGCAATTGCTAACTTTCTCTCCAAATTCTTCAATTATTAGAAAAATATAGACACTGAGTAAATAATCAATTTTTTTTTAAAAACCCTTCACGTATTTTGACATGATATGAATAAATAAAAGAAAAAATAATTTGACATGATAGAAAATTGGATTATTTGGTAAGTGTCTTTACGAAAATTATGTCAAGTATTTTGAAAGAGTAATACTAATTTACTTAAATTTTTATTAATAATTTTACTAAAAAATACATATAGGTAGGAATTTTTTTTAATTATTTTTTTTTCTTTTTGTTTCCTAACTAGGAAAAAATAATTTTCCACCCATTTTTTTCCCCACTTCCAATCAATAAAAACCAAACACGGGGTAAGTATAATGGGCCTCGCAGGGAAATTGTGCATACTTGAGTTGAGTGGGACAGAGCTAAGACGCTTCCCAAACGCGCCTCAAGAAAAATATCTCGTCTCCTTCGCGTGAAAAAAATCCCGCTAAGCCTTGCAATCTAAGGAATTTAAATTTTTTTAATCACAAACGTGTTTTTAGTGAAAAATTATTGGATAATCTTGGGCGTCATGTGACGGTATTTTTCATCAATCATAAATTATTATATTCTCACATGTTCTTCAATCCCTTAACATAAAATCGTAAACTCCATTGCTTCCACCAATTACAATATATGTGGAGCGTCACGTGATGCTGCTCCTAGACCAATCAATAACTTTCCCTTTTTTTGTTGTTGTGTTTTGATTTATATATATATTATATATATATTTTCAAAATGCATAAAATTTGTTTGGCGAAAATTTAATTTAATTTATTGAAAATAATTCACCATACATGAAAAGTTAAAAAGTTGTTTAAAAAATTTAAAAATTATTTTGGCTCAAACGAAAGAGTGATATTATACCAATTAAAAAAATTACTTTTCTTACTGATCTAACACCAAATATACCATTGAAGTGGGTATTGTTAAAATTTTAAAAATTTATTATTGTATGGCATACTAGTTAGTAAATAAATTTGTAAGGTTTATTAATTTGTATATTATTTTTTCAAAACGAAAAGAATGGGTGTTTCTAAACTTTTTATTATTTTTATTTATGAAAACATGAAAAATAAAAATACAACTAAACAAATCCTTAGTGTTTTTTCTTTTTTTAATAAGATTACCACATTGTTCAAGGCTTTATGCTACTTAAGTAATGTTTTTATTAACATTGATATCGTATAAATAAAACTTTTTTCCCTTAAAATTATCAACTACCTTGATATGCGTCCTATACCAAAGTGACTAGATCCAAATGACCCTTATTCATTTTGTTTAATAATATATATAGCATTGTTACGAGTGACAATGAGAATAACCAAAGAACCAAGGCAAGGCATTACCAATTGAATTACACGAATACTGTATTTGGTTGGGAGATTTGGGAGATATGTAGAAAAGAAAAAGGAAAAGATGTGTGAAATTAGGTGAAATGTAGGTATATTTTATTCACATTTTACATAACTTTTCCCTTTCCCTTTTCAAATCTCTCCTCAAATCCTCCAACCAAACACAGCGTAAGCAAATAAAATTTTTAAAAGTTTGCATACGCACACTGAATTAGGCATACAAAACTATTAATAAAGTGCACATTAGTCTAATGAAATCACTAAAAGGTCAAAGTATTTTTATTTTTAAATTTTATCACCTCTCCATTTCAAAATATAATTGTTAAATTATATAATAATTTTGAGTTGTAAGAATTTCAAAATATGGTTTAAAGACAATAAATATTTTGAAAATTTCAAGATATAAGATCCTGAATCCGACACCTTACGTAAATATATTTTTATTTATAGATATTCTTATTATTTTTAATTAAAATGAGCTTATATATATATATATAAATTTATTTTTTATAATTTAAATATGCTTATGAGGAATTACTCGGCCTACAAACAACATACACACATAATATATCCATTCTATTGTATAAATATTTAACATAACGCTGTCATGTTTTTACATTTATCATTCACATGTGTAATATTTTCTCACCTAATAATTCTTACATCTAATAAATCGTTAAAATAATTTTTTTTTCTTTCATTAAATCGTTAAAAATTGCAAATAAATTTTTCTCAATCATCAAACTTTTAAATATAAAGGGTAAATTATAAATACACTTTTTAAAAAATTACAAATATTCTCTTGTCATAATTTTTATGTAACAGAATTAATGGAGAAAATAAAATTTCTAACTGTTATCTTATATAGTAATAAAATTACATTGAAATATATTTCTAGCATAATTAAAAAAAGTTAATTGACTTGATAATTTATTATTAAAAAGGGCTAAGTGTTATGAAACTTTAAGAAGAAGAATATAGGCCTTGTTTGGCAAAAGCAATTTTTTTGCTTTTTAACCTAAAATTTACAAAATAGACTAAAATAGTCAATAAGACAACATATTACATTAAATCCATAATCATTTTACTTTTTTCTCGTAAACATTACATCTAACTATACAAAAATCTAACCATCTTTTCAAATATAAATATTTTAACCTATTAAAATAACCAAAAATTAAAATAGCATACTTAACAACTTTCCAAACATCCACGTAATTTTTCAAATAAAATGGAGTGTATTTATAATTTATCCAAATATAAAATTACAAAACATGTTTCTTCTGCTTTTTGACGAGGGTGTATGGAAATGATGATTTTCAAACAAGCGCGTCCCAACCGCCCCCTATATCAACACAGTACCATCTCCTCCTCTTCTTATTTTACTCCTCACAAAACCAAAAACCAAAAGCAAAAACACAAGCACGCAATAAAGAGAGAGAAGAGTAGGTGAAAAAAAACCAACCAAAAGCAAAAACACAAACACACATTCACCCAAAATCATGATCGAAGAACGCCAAGGGCCACCCTACGCTGTCCTCTTAGCGGTGGTGGTGGTGTTGCTGATGGTGGTTCCGACCATGCTCGGCGACCAAGGTGAAGCTATAACCGGCTTCATCGCCGAGCTCCTCAGTCCCGTCGGCCTCCTCCTCCTCCCCATCGTCCTCCTCCTTGTCATCCACTTCCTCTCCTGCGACTCCGGCGGCTCCGTCATCTCCTCCATCTTCTCCACCGGCGAACCCGACTCCATCCACCGGGCCAGCGGCTCGCCCGTCGGCGTCGCCCTCGTTCTTTTCATCGTCCTCTTCCTCCTCTACAACCGCTTCTCCATCTTCGGCGGCGAGGATGACTCCGGCGAGTAGTAGTAGTAATCGATCTGCTTTGATTTTGTTTTTTTGTTGTGATTTTATTTGATTCTGTTTTTGTGTTTTTGTTTTTGTTTAGTACATATACGTATAGGAGATGCGTAAGAAGGTGGGCATGGTGGGTGGTTGTAATTACAGAAATACCCTTGACTTTTGTTGGCAATTTTGAGGTTATTTCGGTCATTCAACATAGTGGAAGTTGAATTTTGCTCTCTAATTACTGAATTGCCATTGCTCTATCCTTTATTATTGGTCCATATTATAGTATTCGAGGGTATTATAGTCTTTTTGTGATTCCAATGCAGCTAATGTGAGGGAGCCTCTATTTGCACACACCAATTCCACTATTTGCACACACTTAATGAATTTTTTTTTTATTACAATTTTATCCCTAAATAAAATGACCATTATAGACATCCCACAGAATTTTGTCCCTCTCAATACACACACGTTGATCCACACACACGTTGATCCAAATAGAGGCTCCCTCTGCTTCCTCATTTTGCTAAATGATCCACACACACACCAGAGCTGTCTTTCTCATTGTTCCTTCCTCATTCTTCATTCCATTTTTCATTAAACACACACTAAATCCAAAGGAAGAGTGAGTTTTGCTCCATTTTGATTTTCCAGCGTCGTTCGGAAAACCAGGGTCGAATTATATGAAATTTTTCGGTAGTTGAAAACCGAAAATTAAACTTAATTTCGGAAGTTATCCTCCGAATAATGTAAAGAGTTTCGGAAATCAACTTCCGAATTAGATTAAAATTTTCGGAAATCAACATCCGAATTAAATTAACATTTTCGGCAATCAACTTCCGAATTAAATTGAAAATTTCGGACACCAACAGTTGAACAGTAGCAATAATTTCGGCCTGTTACTTCCGAATGAAGGCACATTTTTTTTTTTCATTTTATCTTCCAATTGTGTAACTTTCAAACTAAATTTGCAATTTCAAATAGCCATTCACATGTTTAATATTAGTAAATGTTTAAAAATTTGTAATGTCAATTCACATGTTTAAAAATGTTTAAAAATTTGTAATATTAGTAAATGTTTAAAAATTTGTAATGTCAATTCACATGGATTTTATGTTTTGAATTGCTCACCAAATGTAAATATTTGATAATAAGAAAATATCACTTACAAAATCAACGACCCATTCCATTCTAAAAATAAAATGTTATTACAATACCATTGTTGCCATTCCATTGTTAACCACTGTTACCATTACAACAATATCATCTTACAAAAATCACCAAAACAAATTGGCTTCGGCCCCCACTTTGACTAGAACTTGGAATATCATATTCAACCTCAACTGGATCACGACCTCGACCTCGCCACGACCTCGTCCTCGCCCACGCCCTCGTCCCCGTTCATGGTCTACATCCAATTGACAACGTCGTCTATTTGAAGCAGTAGGTGGGACACGTTGTTGATATTCAGAATCCATATTAGCTGCAAAAAATACTAAGTGTGTGTGTAAATAAAGAATAAGAGTGCCTAAAGAATAAGTGTTTTAAATTATAATGAGTGTTATAATTAAGTGTTATAATTAAGCGTTATAGTTAAGTGTTATAATTAAGAAAAAAAAAAAAAACCTGTTCGGAAGTTCAGAACCGAAAATATCTATCCTGTTCGGAAGTTGTTGTCCGAAATTTAAACTACCATTCGGAAGTTGAAAACCGAACAAAACCATTATTTTCGGAAGTTGCAATCCGAACCAAATACATATTTTCGGAACTATAGTGCCGAATAGAACCATAAAATTCGGAAGTAGATTGCCGAATAAGAACAAAAATTTCGGATAACCAGTTCCGAATGAGGAAACACAGCAACCACGACGGAAAAATTCGAAAATGGTAAAAATTAACCCACATTACAAATAAAATAGGATTGAGAAGATTCAAATCTGTGTAAACTAACCTAAAATGTGAAGATTTCAATGCCCTTTGCCCTTCAATGCCAATACTTCCGAATGTGAAGAGTTCAATGCCCACAGATTGAAGTTGCAATACGTTGCCCTTCAGATTGAAGATTGAAGGTTGGGGAGGAACGGTGGAGAGATGGGTGTGTGTGTGAGAGGGTTCTCAGCTGGGTGTGTGTGAGAGAGGGGTCTCACGGGTGTGTGTGTGTGTGAGGGGGGTGTGTGTGTGAAATTTACATTTAGGGGTATATTTGTAATTAGAGGTGTGTGTAGTGAGTCAAATATATTAGGGTTTATTTTTTTAGTGTGTGTATTGAGAAAGATTTGTATAGAGAGGAAAGGGTGTGTGTATATAGAAGCTCCCCTAATGTGAACTTCATAACCTGGTGGTTGTTCGCCGGAAAGCACTGTCGGTGCCGGCGGCTGACTCTTCTCTCTCTTCTTTTTGTCGTTTGTTGGGTTTTTTTTTTATAAGATCTCTTCAGACCTGCACGTGGCAACTCCAGGGTCTTGATCTCATTTCATGGATCTGGGATCATATAATATGAAATATATTACTCCCTCCGTCCCAAAATATTAGTCCCTTATTCTATTTTTTATTATCCCAAAATATTAGTCCCTCTTCTAAAATCAACTACAAAAATAATATAAATTCCTATTTTGTCCTTCTTTTTAAATTAATAAACAATATAAAAAGTATAATTATGCATTGATATTCTCAAAAATGTACTATCAAAAGGGTCATTTTGGAAAATCAACTTTTTTCAAATGCAATGATTGTACTACCAAAAAAAGTTGGATTCCCCAAAAGGGACCATTATTTTGGGACGGAGGGAGTATAAAGTTTTAGCTGTTTTTCTCTACTGAATTATTATGAGTAATGATACATCTAAAAAAAGGGAAAATTATTGATAAATCTAAGTGTTTTAACTCAAGAAGTTCATGAAGGAATTTTTTAACCCATTTAGTCCCATGTATGTATAGTTTTATTCCATGAAGTCATTTTTCTTGATTTACACTATTTTCTTGGACATTTATGCCCTTATATTTAATTTTGATACCCTTATAAATATTTTTTGAACGATTAACAATTTTATGATGTGAACATTTATATTTTAAAATTCACATTGGTAGAAATGTAAAATTGGCCCGTGAGCGATCCGAAACCCGCCCGCGAGCCGAGGCGGGCCCGGCCCGTTGACAATGTGAATGTTAACATTCATATTGACATGTTAACATTCACATTAATAGGAGTGTAAAATTGGCCCACGTCCCGTGGTGGCGCGAAACCCGCCCGCGGCCTATGGACAGCCCGGGGCGGGCCCGGTCTGGCCCGTTGACAATGTGAATATTCACATTGACATGATAACATTCACATTGATAAGAGTATAAAATTGACCCGCGGCCCATGGGCGGCCAAAAGCCCGCCCGCAGCCCGGGGCAGGCCCGGCCCGTTGACAATGTGAATATTCACATTGACATGTTAACATTCACATTGATAAGAGTGAAAAATTAGCCCGCACCCCGTAGTTGCCCGAAACCCGCCCACGGCCTGTGGGCGGCCCAGGGTAGGCCCGGCTCGGCCTGTTAACAATGTGAATATTCACATTGACATGTTAACATTCACATTGATAGGAGTGTAAAATTAACCCGCGCCTCGTGGCTGCCCGAAACCCGCCCACGGCTCATGGGCGGCCCGGGACGGGTCCGGGCCGGCCTGTTGACAATGTAAATATTCACATTGACATGTTAACATTTACATTGATAAGAGTATAAAATTGGCCAGCGGGCCTGACTCGGCCCGTTGACAATGTGAATATTCACATTGACATGTTAACATTCACATTGATAAGAGTGTAAAATTGGCCCGCAACCCGTGGGCGGCCCGAAGCCCGACCGCAGCCCGAGGCGGGTTTGGCCCGACCCGGGCTTGGCCCGACCCGTGACAATGTGAATATTCATATTGACATGTTAACATTAATATTGATAGGAGTATAAAATTTTTCCGCTGCCCGAAGCTTGCCCGCGGCCCGGGGTAGGCTTGGCCCGGCCCGTTGACAATGTGAATATTCACATTGACATGTTAAAATGCACATTGATAGAAATGTAAAATTGGCCCGCGGCGCGTGGGCTGCCCGAAGCCCGCCCACGGCCCGGGGCAGGCTCGTTTTGGTCCGGGCCCGAGCATGTCCGAGACTTTAGGTTAGGGCCTACGTTATCACTTTGAAGCCCGGCCCGGCCCGGCCCGTCGGCCCGCTTAAGGCCCATTCGAGGCTCGATTCGAGGCCCAACTCGCCCGAGGCGCAATGTATTTTTTTTGTGGAAAACAATAAAATTTTGGTAGAAAAAATTAAAAGGAATTAAAAAAAATGGCCAGGCCCGCCCAAGCCCGACCTAAGCTCGAGGATAGGCCCAGGCCCACCGGCCCGACCCGAGGCTCGATCCATCGGCTCACCCAAAGCCCGAATACCCTTGTACCAGGGCTAGGGCCTGGGCCTAATTTTTTGGCCTGTGGGCCAACCCAACCCGGCCCGAGAAAGGCTCGTTTGGGCCCAGGCTAGGGCCTGGCTATCACTTTGAAGCTCGGCCCGGCCCATCGGCCCAATTAAGGCCCATTCAAGGCTCGGTCCGAGGCCTGGCCCGGCCCGCGCCGAGGCCTAGTTTTTTTTTTGTGGAAAATAATAAAATTTTGGTAGAAAAAATTAAAAAGAATTAAAAAAAAATGGCCAGGCTTGCCCCGGGCCGCCCACGGGCCATGGGCGGGTTTCGGACAGCCACGAGACACGGGCTAATTTTACACTCCTAACAATGTGAATGTTAACATATCAATGTGAATATTCATATTGTCAACGGGCCGGGCCGGGCCAGCCCTGGGCCGCTGGCCAATTTTATACTCTTATCAATGTGAATTTTAACATGTCAATGTGAATATTCACATTGTCAACAGGCCGGGCCGGGCCCGTCCCGGGCTGTCCACGGACCGTGGGCGGGTTTCGGGCAGGGCCGAGCTCTCCCCGGGCTGCGGGCGGGCTTTTGGCTGCCCATGGGGCGCGAGCCAATTTTATACTCTTATCAATGTCAATGTGAATATTCACATTGTCAACGGGACGGACCGGGCCCGCCCCAGGCCGCCCATGGGCCTCGGGCGGGCTTCGTGCCACCACGGGACTCGGGCCAATTTTACAATCCTATTAATGTGAATGTTAACATGTCAATGTGAATATTCACATTGTCAATGGGTCCAGCCCGACCCGACCCGACTTGAATTTTTCCGGGTACCCACGAGAATCGACATGGGCCGGGCCCCTACACATTGACGATATGAACATTCACATTGACGGTGTGAACATTCACATTAGGGGTATTTTGGTAATTATGTCACCCATAGGACTTATTGAAACATAAGAAAATAATGTGAACTAAATGGAACATAAGTAGATGAAAAGGGTATTTTGGTCTTCTTATCTCAAATAAGACCTAATGGAATAGTCAAAAAGAATATGGGTTGGATGGAATAAAACTCTTAGAAAGTGGATTTATCAAAAAAGCTCCCTATAAAAAAGGAAAGTATTTGAATGTCTACGATGCATAATAGGGGCGCTTTTGAAAAGATGGTTAAAATATATTATAAAGTTTTAGTTGTTTTTCTCTATTGAATTATTATGAATAATTAGGGTTATAAATTAATAGGGTCGTTAGTGAATAGGTTTAGACTCAGCTTGGTAAGAGCACGTTTAAATTTACTTTGTTAATTTTTTTTTTGTGTTCAAACTCGAACTCGTTAAATTTTTTACTAAACAAATCCAAACATTCTAAAACTCTGTTGGTTAGCTAGCTAGTTTAACATTCATTATTTATATATTAAATAATTGAAAAATATGTATAAAAAATAAGACAAATATGTTATTTATATATTCAAAAAATATAAATGTAAATAATAGTTAACTATAGATTGAACATTTATATAATAGTGGTAGTAGATATTATTATTTTAATAAAATATTGACTATTTTTTTACAATGTTTATATATTTTGTATATATAATTATATAATCAAAATTTTAATTGTAACTTTAGTCTTACACGCAAGTATAAATTCATAAATTTTTTGGCTTGTTAAGGCTCGTGAACAGACTCGAGCTTGGTTCGTTAAAATTTTATTGAGTTGGAGCTTGAGCTTGAGTTCGAGTTCGTTAATATCTTAATAAATAAGTCTAAACATACTAAGGCTCGGCTCATTTGCAGCCCTATGAGTAATGATACATATAAAAAAGGAAAGTATTTGAATGTCTAGGATGCATAATATGGGCTCTTTTGGAAATATGGTTAAAAGTTAAAGAGAAAATTAGTCTAAAGTCTCTCTCTCATTTTTAGTAATAGGAGAAGTCAACAATATTATTTTTTGATATCTAAGGTCCTTACCGACCCCATATATCTCACCTATTCTTATTCTCTTTCTCTGTCATCTCTGCCACTACTTCTTTCGCCGTTACCACATTTCTGTTGCCACATCCGACGTCCTGTCTCTCTCTCTTTTAGTTCTGAACGTTATTCAACACTGTCATACTAGATCTACAAGTTTCTCTCTCTCTCTCTCTCCGCAGATCTCTCTTCTTAAATCTTCTTCGATTAGAGATCTAAGGCCTCTACAAGTAAGAATCGGCCGGATTTAACTGTTTTGGTGTCACCATTGTTGGAGTGAAGGTCTGGTTTGGAGAGAGAGTGAGAGAGAGAGAGCGCCTCAGTAAGTGTGGGTGTTTCTTCAGCAACAGCTGAAGAAACAGAGAGCTTCAATTTTGTCAGTCTACTATTGAATTTGAGCTTAGAGATCTTTAAACATTTAGATCCTTTTGATGTGTTTGTACTCTGCTCTGAATTGCAAATTGTACCTAAAAGGGGACATACAAAAGATAGCTACAAGATTTTACTGAGACAGATTATGTAATCAAAATTAATAGCCATAAACAAGTCTTGATGTTTGATATTTCACAATGAGGGTGCAATTGTCCCTAATATGCAGTGTTGATAGTTAGGTGATCACTGATCAGGAATAAATATCACGCACGAGTTTAAAATGGTTAAGAATCTGAAGATGTCACATACGAGTTTAAAATGATTAGGAATCCAAAGATCTATGCCAGAGATATGGAAGATGTGAAGCTTAAAACCATCATGAACACACTACTTTTACAATTGCAAATAGACCAACAGATTGAACAAGTCAGCCCAAAAATGCCATGCATTATGTAAGCTGATGAAGACTTTACAGTGCAGACTTGGGGGGTTGCCTCATATATGTCCTTGGTAAGATCTCTCTCTTTCAAAATCCTTATTGATACATATTGTATATACCTTTAACAATTTCAATTTTCTCTGGATTTCTCTAGCTTGAACTCAGAGAAATTTCAATTTTTTCTGATTTGAACCTAGAGAAAGCCAGAGAAATTCTCTGTGAACAAAGCCAAAAAAATTCAATTCTTTGTGAACAAAGTCCAAGAAAATTGTGAACAAAACTAGAGAAATTTCAATTTCTATGAATTTCTCTGGTTTGAACCTAGCGAAATTATCGTTTCAGTCAATCAGTCTCTCTTTATATATATATATATATATTGGTTGTTATTGTTGATTATTTAGGCGATCGATTTTGTGTATTGTATATCGTGACTGGAAAGACAGAGAAATTTTCAAGTTTGAACCAAGAGAAATTTTTGCGAAAATCAGAGACATTTTCTGGAAATCCAGAGAAGATCTGTAGACTGGAATCTAGAGAAATTTTCTGGTCTTTCCAAAATTTCCCTAGAGAGATTCTTCCCAAATAATTTCTTCTCCGGAAAGAAATCCTCTGGGAAGTTCAGAGAAATTCTCTAGATAAAATTTTCTTTGGATCAATATCAAGGGACCTAAGACATTATGAAAATATTGAATACCTTTTATATTATAAAATTTTAATACTAGGGACCAAAATAATAAAAAAAAAATCCCCTATAAATTGGCTTTTAACTTATTTTAGATCACATTATCTCTCTATTTTTTCACACATTTTTTCAAAAAAAGTCAAAAAAAATTTAAAAAGTCAGCTTTTAACTAATTTCCCATAATAACCCATATATATTTGTGTACATTTTTTATAATATATATAAGTTACCTTACAAAATTGCGTAATTTACTCGCAAATATACATAAATTGTGATTTTTCAAATTTTTATGGATTAATTTACGTATGTTTGTAAGAACTTACGCGATTTTCTGAGATAAATTACGTTTATTTGTGAGAATTTACACAAATACATATGATATGCACTTACACACTTAAGAATTGCCTTATAATTTTTTTTATACAAAATGAAATGATATATCTTACTTATTTTCATTTATTGAATGAAAAGTTAAAAGAGTAAAATAGTGATAAACCCAATCTAAGGAGGTTGAAAGTCATTAAGTCCAATGGATATTTGAAAAGTTCAGCTTTTGTAAAATAGTCTAGTGAGAAGTCTTTTATCTTGTTTTGAAGGACATTTTATTTTCAATTTTACCTTTTAATTTATTTGTTGACTTTTTTTTTTTATCTATTGACTTTCGTTGATTATTTGTTCAAATTTTTTTACTATTGTCTAAAATTTTTCTTATCTGTTTAATTTTTTTACCTATTTGTTCAAAATTCTTACTTATCTATTCAAAAAAATTTCTATCTGTTCAATTTTTTTGATTATTTGTTTAATTTTTTCCCCTTGTCTGTTGAATTTCTTGACATTGTTAAATTTTACAAAGCCAATTTTCCTTATCTATTGAATTTCACAAACCCATTTTTTTCAAGGGTAAATTACAAACACACCCCCCTAAGATTTGTTTATAGTACATATTGTTTTCCATGGTTTGAAAAATTACAAATACCTCATTGTTAGCATTTTTTATTTAACAAAATTAACTAAAACAATGAAATTCATAATTGTTTTTCTATACAATAATAAAATTACCTAAATTATTAATTGAAATATATTTCTAACATTGTTAAAAACTGTTAATTAACTTGATGATTTATTAATAAAATGAACAATTTGTTATGAAATTAGAAACTTCAGGAGGTGAAATGTAATTTCCAAAACAACAAGGGCAATTTGCATTTTAATCAAACCTTAGGGATGTATTTGTAATTTACCCTTTTTTCTATCTACTTTATTTTATTTTATTTTATTTTATCAATTTAAATTGTGATATACATAGAGAGGAAATAGAGACTAATCTGTTAAAATGTTTTTGGGTTCGTTTGGGATAAAAGTTAGCTTTTTGACTTTTTAGATATTTTAACTTGGGATTAAAAAGTCTCGTTTGGGATATTTTTTTGACTTTTATGAGAGAAAAAATGTAATGATTATAGGTTAGATGTGTTGTTTTGTCTTATTGATTAAAAAACCTATTTTATTTTTTGTGACTATTTTAACCAAAAAGCCTAAATTTTTTTCTTCCTAAACGAGCTCTTTATCAGTTCAAATAATTTACAACAAGAACAATATCAAAACAACAACAACAACAATTGAAGCACGAACATTTTTTTTATTTTTAAAATCTGTCCTATCTATCATTTTTTTTAAAAAAAATTGTTGCAATCTGCTTTTTCATCATCATTAACAACTAGAAGGAGATCTGAGCGAAGAAAAAAAAAACAACAAACAGATCTAAAAGCCCTTCCCCCTCCAAAAAAAAAAGGAATCTAACAAGGAGTCTTGAAGTACCGGTAAAAATAAAATAAAATTTGAAGCATCGATCTTCGCTTCAACCATCGACGGATTTACCAATTCATCGGAATCATCTTTTGCATTCCTATGTAACTTCTTACTTGGAGATGCAACGACCAGAACAAGGTCGATTCACAATAAGAAAGCTCAAAATACAAGCAATATGAAGTAATTTCTTCGCAATATGCAAGATCTATACAACACAAAGCGAGATCCACACCATAGTTACGAGATCAGATCTGTATCTTGATTTGGAAGAAGAAAGAGAAGCCTTCGAGATCAAAGAATTTGGTTCAGATTCTGGTTGAGAACAGCGCAGATCTAAAATAGGAAGCCTTCGAGTTGAACATTATTCATCTTCGAAGACAGCGGCGAAGATGGGACGAAATTGCCGTAGAGGTCGAGAACAAGTCGGTCTAAGGGTTTGGAGTCGAAGCATTGGAAAAGTTTGTTCTCTAGGGTTCGGTTTTGGAAGTAGGTAGGGCAGATGCTGAAGTCCATGAAAATGCGATCGGTGATAGTGGTGTTTGGCGGTGGTAGGGCAACAGAGAGAGAGAGGTGATAGAACGAAAGAAGAAAGAGCGGCAGTTGATGAAGTGAAGGTTAGAAAAGAGAGGAAGGTGGTGGAGAAGCAACAGGAGGAGAGCAATGGCAACGGAGTCGAAGCTACGTACTGTGTGGCAGCGATGCCACATTGTGGCCGTGGGTTCGGTGGCGATAAGGGAGAGAGAAAGTCAGACTGAAGAAAGAGAGTGTGAGAATGGTTTGGTCTGGAGAAAAGAGAGAGAGAGAGAGAGAAAGAGAGAGATCTAAGGCCACGTTTGTTTGGCTCATACAGGGGATTAAGAGTACGGTGGAATTGAGTAAGGAGATTATTAGTGTGGTGATATTATGTTAGGGATATATGATAAAGAATGTTTGTTTGTACACCACTGAATTAGTAATACTATAGACAATATTAATATATAAAATTAATATTTTTTAAGTTTTAGTATTTTTAAATATTATAATTAATTTTTTATTCTAAAAAATATAATTTTTTGCTTAAAAATCATTTAAAATTTCACTAATCTCCTCACTCAATTTATAATACCAACCCTCTCATGATTTTGTTAGTCCTACTACATGGGGGACTACTAGTCCAAGATGATAATTAATCCCCTCATTCATGTCTCCACGGTGGCATTTTTTAGAAAAATGTCATAGAGCCACAAACATACAAGGCTCTAGTGGCATTTCAATTAAAAAAAATGTCACTTCACTACAACAAAAATGGCACTACAACAAATTTACACTTTAGTGACACTACACTAGTGGCATGTTTTTAGAAAATGCCACAAAAATAAAAATTGGCATTAAATGTTTGAGAAAAAAGCCACAGAACCACAAACATATAAGACTCTAGTGGCATTTCAATAAAGAAATGTCACATCAATTTTATGGCATTTTATAAAATAATGACACAAAAAATTATGTTCGTGACATTTACCAACAGATGCCACTAAACTTTAGTAGCAATGGCATTTTTTAAAAAATGTCAGGACACTAGGTAAGTACAAATTACTTTTTATGGCACTTAGGTGAAAAGTGTCATAAACAAATATTTTATAGCATTTTGAGAAAGGCCACTAAGCCAAAAACTTTCCAAACTTATAATGGCATTTTTGAAAAAATAAAAAATGCCAATATATTTTCTAAATTTTTAAAATGCAGTAAATGATTAAAAATAAATAAATTAAACTCAATATACACTACAGGAAAAAGCACATTTGGCGACTAAATTTTCTGACCAAAAAAAATTTGGTCGCTGAAAGTATAGCTTTCAGCGACCAAAACAGCATTAGTAGCCAAAAGTAAAGCTTTTGGCGACTAAACAATTTAATAGCCAAAAGTCTACAATTGGCAACTAAAACTAAGTTTAGTCGCTGATTATATGTGTTTTAGTGACTAAAAAATTTTAGTAGCCAAAACTCTACAATTGGCGACTAAAAATAAGTTTGGTCACTAGCCAAAAGTAAAGTTTTTTGGTGACTAAAAAAATTTTAGTAGCCAAAAGTCTACAATTGGCGACTAAAAAATAAGTTTAATCGCCAAAAGTGGTCATTTTTAGCGCGGGAGAACTAAAATCCTAAGACGGGAATTAAATTTTTTGGCGACCAAAATTTTGGTAGCTGAAAGTGCATCTTCGGCGACCAAATCCGATTTTGGTCGGCAAAAGTTAAGTTTTTTAGCAACTAAAAAACAATTAGTAGCCAAAAGTATAGAATTGACGACTAAAAAATATTTTGTCGTCAAAAGTGATCTTTTTTTATTTTGCTAGTAAATAGTTTATTTTACATAAATTATATTCAATAAAATAATTATGTTTATATATATACTTTTATATTAATATGGATGTATGTACTATATAAATAATATATGTTGCATATATAATCATGTGGTGCTATAGAGGTGTAGTGGGAAGAGTGTGGTGTATAAGGTTTATGGTGCAGGAGGTTGACGGTTCGAGTCTCCGCAAGAGCGGATCAAATTGTTCTACAATGAATTATCGTCACGAATGACACTTAATAACGTCACGAATAGTGCCTACCATGACATTAAAGTGTCACTAAAAGGTTTTAGTCTTGATGGTGTAATAACACTTATAAGTGTCACTAACTCTTTTTTTAATGGCGCTTAATAGTGTCACAAATAATATCTACCATGACATCAAAATGTCATTGAAAGCATGACATCAAAATATTATTGAAAGTTTTTAGTCATGATGGTGTAGTGGCACTTGCAAGTATCTACCGTGGCACTAGTATCTACCATGGCACAGATACAAATGACACTTGTTCAAAAGGCCAGAAGACTAAAAAATGTCATTAAACCAATAGTTTTGTGGCACTTTCAAATGTCACTAAACTAAGAAAATGTCGTAGTGCCAACTAAACACTCTGTAGGTGGGTCTCACAGATTATTAGTCAAATCTCCCTTCTTAAAGAGCCAAACAAACATGGCCTGAGAGTGGGAGAGAATCATAAAGACAAAAGGGTCGTTTGGCAATGACTTTTTTATTTGACTTTTTGGCTTTTTTTGATTTTTTTAGACTGAGACTTTTTTGTTTGTTTGATTTTCCTGTTTGGCATTTTGGTTTTAGAATGGCAAATTTTTTTTTTTGTCCTTTTGTGATTTTTTAACCTAGAAGAAAAATCAAACCAGGGCAAAATAAAGTAAAAAGATATTTTGATCATTTTATTAGAGTTTATCCTCCTAAACATAACATTTTAGAGTCTGAATCTCTAGACAAAGAAAATTCTAATTTAGATTTATCCACCGAGTGACCAAGTTACTATATTTATAATTGCTAGAGTATCATTATTGTATTAAATTTTGTATAAATATTATTTTTCAATTATGAATATAGATGTGTCACTCGTACCTATATGTGTAGTTGGTTAAAAAAATCAGATACTAATTTCCTATCCAACCTTTTACATATTTTCTGACACGCAGCGTCACCGACAGTGTGAAAATTGAGTTACACCTATTGTAATTTAGTATTTTAATAGAAATATGTAGCAAAAAAAATACTACATTTTTTTTTAAAAAAAACAAAATTATTCATAAAATATTCAAAAAAAAAAATTTCTTACTACTTTTAAACATACACCATAACATATTACACTTTCAAAATAAATTTCAAATAAACAATGAGAATAGTTTATTTCCAGTTGAACTTTCAACTGAACCTGATATTTGAGATTTTTTATCAATAAAAATCATTAAATGAAGATTTTTTATTAGTAAGAGTCATTAAATAAAGATTTCTTATTGGTAAGAATTACTAAACAAAACATTTTTACTAATAAAAATATTTTAAAAAATTTAATTAAATCATATTTTCAAAGACTCTTATCAATAAGAAATAAGAAATCTCTACTTAATAATCCTTATCGACAAAAAATCTCAACCGTATGATTTGATCCAGTTAAAAATTTAATTCAAAAAAAGCCAAATCCAAACTGACGTGGGAAAGTTGTTTGGAATTGTAAGCAGAGTTGCAGTCAAAGAAATGGGGCGAGTCTACAGCTGACATGTGAAACGTTAGATATATGGACGGAGGGACGGAGGGTCCAGGTGGTCACCCCCCCCCCGGATTTTGAATTTTTTTTTTTTAAATATAAATAAAATATTTTAAATAAAAATATTATTTATAGTGAAATATCAATGACATTTTTAAAATTATAAAAATAATAATAATCGTTTTAATTGAAAATAAATAGATTATAATATTATTATTTATGAAAATTTTAATATAATTGTGATATCTATCATTAATAATATGCAAATATAATTAATCTCAATAAAAATATAGAATTGATTGAATTGTTAATTATATTTGACATGTAGAGTTCATCATCTACATGTTTCTTTATTATTGATTGGTGATATTACATGTCAATGATGAAGTGGTATAACTATTATATTGAATTTTTACACATATTTTGTGTGGGGACATAATTTTTGAATGGCAACTTGTGGCCGAGGTGGCACCGAAGTATCATCCGAGGTGCCACGTGTCCTAATCATGACGCCGAGGTGATCTCGGCTAGGCCGAGGTTATCTCCGAAGATACCGAAGTCCGAGATAAGCGGATAAAGGACAAGAGTCCTAGAACCAGAGAAGGCTTTAGTTTGGATAAAGATAAGACTCTTAGAGAGTTTATCTCAATCCTACTAGGAGTCCAAGATTAGCAGTAATCCAAAGTCCATTGAAGCTAGGCTTCTATTGGGATTAGGTCTGTGATGATTATAAAAGAGAGGCATCCCTATGGGTCTAAGGTACGCTTTTTTTGTTCTGAATAGTGAGTTAAGCACTTTTGCTATCTTTAAGAGATAACTGACTTGATCATCGGAGTGCCCCCGGCTGGACGAACCACCGCCAAAATCTCATCTTTCTGTTACAGATCATTCAGGCGTCATCTATTCTACCAATGCTCTCCAGTTGAAGACTAATTTAGCAGTGTAGTCAGCAATCTACTCACACAATTTGGCGTCGTCTGTGGGAAATAAAGAAGAATAGATGGCTCGTAACGGACAAAAAGAGAAGGTTGGGAACGACACTCCTATTGGGAATGGAAACCTATTGACCTTGACATTGAAGAAGACAACTGCAATAGAGAGACTCGTGATAAGAATCACGGAGAGAATGACGTCGGCCAGGAGGGCGACATACCAAAGAAATCACACCGAGGCGGGTATTATAACGAAGACGACCTCCAGGTATGGAAAGATAGATGCCTGCGGGGACGACGTGATGAAGGAACTGGCAAACAAATTGGCGGACCTACAATCGGTCGTCAATTTCATAATGCAAAACAATGTTATGCAACCACCGTTTCCGTTACAAGATACGCCGATTCCAGCGGCAAAAAAAAATGCCCAGCCAGGGGGGCAGAGGATAATTCCTGTGGCTCTTCAGCACGATAGAACCGAGAAACATTCTCACCGGCCTTCAAGGGAGGTCGGGCGAGGAGAATCAAGAAAGGGAGATTCACGGAGGACGCATAACACCAAGGAAGCTAACCCCAAAGAACATCGGCGTGTTCAGGGAAAGGAGCTGTGTTTCGATACAACCAACGGAGAAAGGTCCAAAAGGACTCACAATGATACTGGGAGCAGCACACCAAAAAGGCTAAAATCCGTTGATAACCGAGCTCTTGGAAGGACCAAGGAGGATCTGAGGGGTTACTTCCAGAGGAAGCAACAAGATGCCGAGGTAACCTCTCCGGTCAAGCCGAGAACACCGTTCTTGGTGGAGTTGGAGAAATTTGAAGCCTCGAAAAGGTTCAGTATGCTGAGGTTACAGATATACGATGGTAAGTCAAACCCCAACTTTCACGTCAGCTTGTACCTAAACTCGATGGCATTGTACACTGGGAACGAGCCTTTACTCTGCAAGGTGTTCCCCTCTTTCTTCGGAGAAATTGCATCAGATTGGTTTCACAAGTTGCCAAAAGGAACTGTGAAAACCTGAGAAGGCCTGGACGAGATGTTTGTGGCCAGGTTCGTGACAAACAAGTTACAACAATTGAGGGTGGACGCCCTGATGGCCTTGAGAATCAGTGAGGACGAAAGCCTTAGAGCCTATGCCAAAAGGTATTACGAGGTATTCAGCCGAATACCAGGATGCAACCAAGAGGTGGTGTATAATAACCCCGACCTTCGATTAATGCTAAACCATGATTATTTATGCCTAACAGTAATTTAGAAGGAATCCGGAATTAATTTGCATATGTATTGCATTATCTTTGCGTTTTTATCTGTTTGTCATAAAATGATTTGTTCATGTTTAGACTTTGAACTGCGAATTGAAAGCCTTATTGGCGCCCGATTTCGAAATTGATTAGTGTTTCATACTAGTTAGAATATATGTGATTTTATGGTAGATTTAATTAAAATTTGATTTGGTATTATTAAATTAGATTAAATTGCATTGGTTAAGTTTATTACCAAATTGCCATTGAGTGGCCCATTACCTAAGGCAACTTTGAGACTTGATTCATACATTTGGCTGCATCTTTTTATCATCCATTAAGAGACCAAACCGTAGGAGAGAGAGAGAGTAGGAGAACAAGATTGAGTTCATCTAGAATTTTGCTTGAACTTAGAAGAATTGAAGGCAACTTGGAAGATTAGGCTGCTAAGCTTGAAATTGAAGACCTAAAGGTAAAGAATTCCTTCTTTTAAATTATGAGTGTGAGTTGTTCTTGCTAGGGTCATGGTGAAATTGGTATTTAAAGTCAAGATTTAGCTCAAAGTGTGGTTTTAAGAGTCCATGCATGCATGCATGCATAAATTTCCATGCTTTGAGTTTGAATTCTAAGGTTTCTTCCATGCATGTGTTAATTTCACTCACATTATGGTCATTCAACTTGTTTTCCATCAAATTATCAAGTTTGATTATGTTTTAGAGGGTTTGAATTCAAAGAGGTTCTTGCATGTTGAATTAATAACATATTCATAAAGTTCATGTTGATTTTGCACAAATTGGGTTGCTCTTGGGCCATGATTTCTTGAAATGATTTTTAATACATGTTGTTTTATGAGTTATTATATGTTTCCTCAAATATTGGCCCAGAAAAATGAGTTTTGAAGGCTTAAAGGTTGAGTTTCATGCTTGGAGGTCAATCTGGATTTTCCAGAAATTTGACCCACGCTCGAGCGGGGACTTTCACGCTCGAGCGTGAAGCCTGAGTACATGCACTTCCGCTCGAGCGGCGAGAGTCACGCTTGAGCGTGAAATGCGTATACCCAGAAGTTTGTGTGTTTTGCAGTCCGCTCAAGCGGAGGAAGCCACGCTCGAGCGAGGGTCTGTGTCACACGTTTAAGCGGGGGTCGAGTGCCCGTCGAGCGTGAATTTCATGCATCCAGCACTTTTTCATAAGTTTGCAGTCCGCTCGAGCGGGGAAGTCCACGCTCGAGCGGGGAAGTCCACGCTCGAGCGGAGCTTCATTGTCTGCATGTCCGCTCGAGCGTGGACCTTATCTTCAGCAAAATTTGAGAAATGGTTTTCGATGCATTTTTGCATTCTCATTTCATTCTAGGCATTCCTAGGCCATGTTTAAGAGCCCATAATGGGGATAAGAGATTAGAAACACACTAAGAGCCAACAAAATAAGTTTTGTACAATTAGAACGTGTGTTTCAAGTGTGCATCTGTTATGTGTTGTGTAGGTCACGTGCCACGTACCGTTTGATCAAGCTTATTCCGTCTATCTGTCTCAAGGCCCACTGTGAGTAATAACTTTGTAAAGTTATGTTTAACTTAAGTATTTTCTGACTGGTATGGTATGATCTGTTTTTTGAAATGCTATCTTACGAATTATGAATGAATGTCCAATTTTCTAAAAAGTATTTGTGGCACCCTTAGTTCACGTGGCCTTCGCCCGAGGGTAACAATACCGCAGCTAATCTGTACGTGGCCCTCGCCCGGGGGTAACAATACCGCGGCCAATCTGCACGTGGCCCTTGCTTGGGGATAACAATACCATGGCTACTTGCGCGCAAGATATGGACCTTTATGGTCGTTGGTACCAACTATGCATGTGGGTCTCTAGACCAAATTGATCTTATAGCTAATGGGTGTACCACGTATGATCTTATGCAAAATCTGAATATGAACATGAGTGTGCATCTAAATCTATTTCCGTTTTGAAGTCTGAATATGTTCTGATTTAAATACTGGATCCTAACTTGTGCTGGACATCATTCATAAAACCCTTTTACTCTGTTATTATTCACTGGGCTTCCGCTCACAGTTTATATTATGTATGTAGGTGAGCCGGCGGGTGACCAGGGCCAGAGTTGACGGCCTTCTGTTCTGCTTTTGTCAGCCAACCATTGTGCCTTCCGAAGAGGTTCCGATTGAAGTCTCGTTATATGGCTGTTTTTGTATTCATGCTAGTCTCTGTGACTATTTGGTAAAGTCAGGTCTTGAGAAGTACATTCTGTAAATACTTTGTAAATAGTGGTGTCCTTTGACTGGCATGTTTATGTCTATATAAATAAGTTTTGAAATGTTCTGTCCCATGTACGTTATCACAGCTCATTGGACCTCGTCTATTTTGTAGTATCGCTTCCGCAACCCCTTACTATATGCTTATCTGTTCAGAGGCCTTTGGTAATCCACGGATTATTGGCCGGTTGCGATGCCTAACCTACAGGGGCGGGTTTGGGTTGTGACATGGTGGTTGTGTCATTTAAGAACGGATTGAAAGATGACTGCCTGCTTCGAAAATCACTGGCAAAGACATTGCCGAAAAGCATGGAGGAGCTTATGACCAGGATAGAGAAATATGCCAGGGCCGATAAGGGCACGCCGGGGACAAAGGCGTCGAAACCAGAGAAGAAAAACGGCTCGCCGAAGCGAGGCCGAGGTGATAGTGGATACAACAAACCAGAGACAGGATTAAGGGCTGCACAGGCAGTCACAACCGTATTTCGAATCCCTATCTACAAAGTCTTGGAGAAAATCCGAAATCAGCCCTATTACAGAGCACCAGCAAGGGTACCGGGCGAATTTATGAAAAGAAGCCTTGGCAAGCACTGTGCTTACCACAATGAGGCTGGACATCTGACTTAGGGGTGTAGAGCCCTGAAGACACATCTAGAAGACCTGGTAAGACAAGGCCATTTAAGGGACCTGGTGGACGAGGTCAGGACAAGAGAAGAGCAGGCAAGACTGCCCCATGCACCAACAGCACCACCCCCACCAGCACCACAACCGCAGGCAGACGGACCTCGAGTGATCAATATGATTCACTCGAAGGTAAATGAGAATGAGATAAGGGGGGAAACCCAGAAAGTGAAATACCTACAACATATGTATTAGGTCGGGAAGAAGAGACCCAGGGCAGACAAGAGTCAAGGACCAGTGGTGTCCTTTACTGAGGAAGACTTGGAGATGGTGCAGCATCCACATAACAACGCCTTGGTAATATCCCTCCAGATTGGAGAGTGCCAAGTGAAGCGCATCTTAGTTGACCAAGGCAGCTTTTGTGACATCATGTATGTCAGGTGTTACAAGGAGCTTGGCCTTCACGAAGATGACTTGGAGCAGTCCAATGGCCTAATGGTTGGGTTTAATGGAACGTCGACGTGGCCCTTGGGAGCAGCAAGTTTAGAGGTGCGGGCTGGCACCAAGAAGCTAAAAACAGAGTTCACCATAATTGACACCCCCTCTCCTTACAATGCTATCCTAGGAAGGCCATGGCTGTATGTAATGGGGGTTGTTCCCTCAACATTGCATCAGCTATTGCGGTTCCCAACAGAACATGGAATAGAGGAGGTCAGAGGGGATCAGTTGCAGGCAAAGAATTGCTCCATGGCAGCGATGAAGTCTACCTGCAACATACGAGAAGCAGAAACAGCAGAGATCGAGGACGAGAATGTAGAAGTCCTGGATGACGTCGGCAAAGAGCCAGCCGAAAAGAGTGAAGAAGTTCTGAAGAAAATCCTTGTCTAGCAAGGGGATGAAGAACACTTCTTTCTTTTCGGCTCGGGCTTAGCCGAGGAAGAGGAAAAAGAGTTAGAGGCATTCCTGAGAGCAAACCTTGAGGTGTTTGCATGGACACCGTACGAGATGCCAAGCATTGACCCCGAGGTCACTTGCCACAGACTGAATGTAGACAGGTTGGCCAAACCTGTCATCCAACAGGCAAGGAGGCCGACACTAATACATGTTGAGGCAGTAGAAGAGGAAGTAGATAGACTTCTAGAGGCCAGAGCCATTCGTGAGGTAAATTATCTAACATGGCTATCAAACACAGTGGTTATGAAGAAAAAGAATGGTAAGTGAAGGGTCTGCGTGGACTTTACCAGCCTGAATAAGGCTTATCCCAAAGACAGTTTCCCATTACCCAAGATTGACCAATTGGTGGATGCCACTTCAGGGCATGGAAGGATGAGCTTCCTGGATGCCTACAGGGGGTACCATCAGATAGCTATGTACCCCCCAGATGAGGAAAAGACTGCATTCATCACCCCAAAAGGGCTATATTGCTACAGAGTAATGCCTTTCAGGTTGAAAAACGCAGGAGCAACTTACTAGAGGTTGGTGACAAAGATGTTCAGACATCTAATTGGCAAAATTGTGGAGGTATATATAGATGACATGCTCGTGAAGACCACAGAACCTGAAGGTCATTTGGAAAACTTGAAGGCAGTCTTTGACATCCTTAGGACATATCAGCTCCGACTCAATGCATCGAAGTGTGCATTTGGAGTAGGGTCTGGTAAGTTCTTAGGATATTTGGTTATCAGAAGGGGCATTGAGGCTAGCCCGGATCAGATTAAAGCCATCTTAGAATTGAAGAGCCCAACATCGACAAAGCAAGTGCAGATGTTGACTGGAAGGGCTGTAGCCCTAAACAGATTTATAAGTAGAAGCTCTGACAAGTGTAAACCTTTCTTCAGCTTAGTAAAGAAAGCCGTAGACTTCTTATGGACAGAAGAGTGCGAAGCCGCCTTGAAGAAGTATTTGACCACAGCTCCAGTCCTCTCAAATCCAGTACTTGGAGAGGAGCTGTTCTTATACTTGGCAGTTTCAGAGCATGCAGTAAGTGCAGTAATAGTCAGAGAAGAAAAGGGAGAGCAAAAGGCAGTTTACTACGTGAGTAAAACCCTAGCAGATGCAGAGATCAGATACCTACCCTTGGAGAAATTAACACTGGCTTTAGTAGTAGCCTCCAAGAAGCTGAATCACTACTTTCAAGCCCACAAAATTGTGGTATTAACTGAACATCCTTTGAGGTCCCTGTTGCAGTAGGGAGATCTAATAGGCAGAGTAGCCAGATGGGTAGTAATGTTGGGCCAATACGACCTGGAATTCAGACCTAGGACAGCAATCAAAGAACAAGTCTTAGTCGACTTCGTGGCCGAGTTCACACCAGACGCCGTCATACATCGGGCTCCGTTGAGCCAAGGTATACAACGTCCCAATGAGCAAGGAAAAACCCAGTAGGGGACAACAGAACAAAGGAAGGAAGAAAAACTCAAGCCATGCAGTATTTACATCGGTGACTGCTTCCGGCTGTTTGTTGATGGAAGTTCAAGCTGACAAGGAGCGGGGGCAGGAGTAGTGCTAGTATCTCCAGATGGGCAGGTACTAGAGCAATCCATTCGTCTAGGGTTTAAGGTCTTAAACAATGAAGCAGAGTATGAAGCACTAATAGCAGGATTAAAGCTGGCAGCAGCTATGGAAGTTGATAAGGTAATAGTCTTATGTGACTTCCAGCTTATAGTTAACCAGGCAACAAGCGAGTATGCAGCCCGAGATGAAAGGATGTCAGCCTATGTAAAGGAAGTGGGCAGACTAATGGCATTGTTCCAAAATTGCTGGCTACAGCAAGTCGGCCGAGATAACAACAGCCATGCCGATGCCCTGGCCAACCTGGCTAGTGCAATGAAATTTGGAGAAGCAAGAACAATAATGGTTGATTACTTGCCAGGACCAAGTATAGAACCACTGAACACAGAGCATGAAGCAATGTGTGTGGAGATGGGACCAAGCTGGATGGATGCAATAATAGTATTCCTTCTAGATGGGAAGCTGCCAGATGACCGAAAAGAAGCGCACAAGATCAGACTGAAGTCGGCAAGGTTCTATTTGACAGTAGAAGGACATCTCTACAGAAGATCTTTTACTGGACCCCTTCTAAGGTATGTGCATCCTGCACAGGTTGAAGACTTTCTGTACGAAATATATGAAGGAGTATGTGGAAACTACGCTGGGGGCAGGTCACTTGCTCATAGGGCCATTACTCAGGGGTACTGGCGGCCCTACATGCAGAAAAATGCCGAAGCCTATGTCAAGAAGTGTGAGAAATGTCAGAGGTTTGCACCTTTAATACATCAACCAGCAGCAGACTTGAACCTGGTGTCCAACCCTTGGCCATTTGCCCAATGGGGCATAGATCTTGTTGGAAAACTGCCTCAAGCAACTGAACAAAGGAAGTACCTGTTGGTGACAACAGATTACTTCACCAAATAGGTAGAAGCTGAATCCTTCACCAAGATTCGGGACATTGATGTGAAGAACTTCATCTGGAAGAACATCATCACCAGGTTTGGGATCCCAAAAGCAATAATAGTTGACAATGGCACACAATTTGATAGTAACCTAATCAAGAGCTTCTGTACAAAGTTCAAAATCAAGAATTATTTTTCTACCCCAAGTTTTCCTCAAAGCAATGGCCAAGCAGAAGCATCCAACAAAGTTATCCTGGATGGGATTAAGAAGAGGCTGCAAGCAGCAAAGGGAAAGTGGGTGGATGAGTTGCCCAGTGTACTCTGGGCATATCGGACTACGCCGAGAAGATCAACGGGGGAATCCCCATTCGCCATGGCCTATGGCACAGAGGCAATAATTCCATTGGAGGTCGGCATCCCAGGTATCAGAACCCAAGGAGTAGAAAATGGGACCAATGAGGCATTCCTAGCCCGAGATCTGGATTTGCGAGAGGAATGAAGGGAAAAAGCAGCAATTCAGTGGGAGGCATACCAGCAGCAGCTTGCCAGGGCTTATAATAATAAGGTAAACCCGCGAGAGTTCCAAGTTGGTGACCTCGTCTTGAGAAAGGTCGTCGGCAACAAGAAGGATCCTAGAGAAGGCAAGCTTGGCCCGAATTAGGAAGGACCCTATAGAATCATCTCGGTCTTGGGCAACGGGGCATATTGGGTTGAGGATTGTGAAGGCAAATAGCTGCCAAGACCCTGGAATACTTGCAATCTGAAGTTTTTCTATCACTAGATCTTATTGTTTTTCAAGCTTTCTCTTGTTATTTGCCGAAGTATTAATAAAAGTTTTTAGATTGATTTTTAAACTTGTATGGTGACTAAACAGGTACTTGAGGATGTTTCTAAGTGAAACATGACGAATAACTTAGACTTATTATATGGCAGAGTAGAAACTTTACTTGCATATAATAGAATTGAACTAAGTTGGCGATGTTTCTAAACGAAACATGACGAATAACAAGACTTAGTAGAAACTTTACTTGTATATAATAGAGTTGAACTAAGTTGGCGATGTTTCTAAGCGAAACATAACGAATAACTTAGACTTATTATATGGCAGAGTAGAAACTTTACTTGCATATAATAGAGTTGAACGAAGTTGGGTTAACCTGGACTTGTCATATCGGCAAAATCAAACACAGATTGGAGCCAAGTGCATGCCAGTCAGATTAACAAAGAGACCGAGGTTGGTAACCTCGGCCAGTCTTGGTTTGAATCTGACCTCGGCGACAAGATCGAAAGCCACATGCTTAATGAGAACCCAAGTGGAACTTAAGTTCACATTAGGGAGCAGAGGGCTAGAGAATAATGCTTGGGAGTTGGAATTTACAAGGAAGATGGTTTAAACGCTTGTTAAAAGTTTACAAGTTGAAGTTAAGCCGATGTTATGTTAAGGAAAGATGGTTTAACACTTGTTGAAATTTTGAGAAAATTTACAAGTTGAAGTTAAGTCGAGGTTATGTTAAAGGAAGATGGTTTAAACGCTTGTTGAAATTTTGAGAAAAATTTACAAGTTGAAGTTAACCTAAGATTATGCTGCAATAAATGAAGACAGAGGTCTTGAGCGAAGTACAAGTTGTAAATAACACTTGTGAAAATAGTATGAATATTTTCAAGTGTTAGGTCAAAGCCGAAATGAGCTGTTAGTGGGAACAACCGAAGTATTCCACACCGAGAAGATTACACAGTTAAGGTGTATGTTGAAAACATGGAAATTATTCTAAGTATAGAATCATACAAGACAGTAAAAGGAAGACAAACATACAATCACATTGAGGGAAGAAAGTTATACTTGCATTCAGATAAGGAAGTTCAAATACAAAGGCACTTCGGCCTAATATTGGAGATTACTTGTTCAGAATAGATGAAGGAACATCGGCCAAATAAAAGCTTACATTGTTTTAAAAAGAAAGGAAAAAGTACAAGGTACAGAAAAAAAAGAAATACATCAAATTAAGACTCCTCGGCGTCTCTGGCTGGTTGGGTCTGGAGTTCAGAAGACAGCTGAGAAGACATCTCGGTGGCCCTCTTAGCCGCGAGCTCGGCATCAATTTCTTGAAGAGTTTGGTCGAGGCTTTTGTCGGCAATAGGCGCATCCGATGTTACCTTCTCAGGAGTAGCTTTTTTGGAGACCCCGCTGTCACGACCCAAACCCGGCCCTATGGGTTTAGCACCGTAACTGGCCAGTAATCCGAGATTACCGAAGGCCTGCTGAACGGTAATACAGTTAAACAGAGTACAGGGCCTGGCGGAAGCCAATACAGTAAATAACTAGTGTCCATTGAGCTGTGGAAATCTGTATGCCAAAAACATTTTTCATGCATTCATACAGTTCAAACAGTACGGTCCATATACAGTCTATACATCATACACAACATTCAGTACGGGGACTCAGTCCCTCGATAACAGTACAGTAGAACAGTAAGCGGTCTATACAGTGATACAAAACAGTGAGGAGACCGATGGAAAAAAAAAAAACCAAAACAAAATCCCAAGGCCATAACATGGCAACACGGAACCTCACAGTGAGGCACATAGGCTGGCTTGACAAAACTGGGACCAACCCACGCTCCTAGCTCTGGTCTGGCTGCTGAGAACCTACATATATATATAAACAGTGAGCTAAAGCCCAGTGAATAACATAATGTATAAAGAGGTTAAGAATGTAATGTCCTTACAGTAATGAAAACAGTTCATTAAACAGTATTTCAGTCTTTCAGTCAGAACAGTTATACAGTCTTATGTGGTACATCCATTAGCATAACAGTAAACAGTAGGTCTTAAAGACCGAACAGTAATGATGGCCAGTCATTCAGTAAACAGTATGGTTCCACAAGGGAACCGACAGAGATCTCTGTAACAGTACAGTCAGTAACAGTAGGTGCTAAGGATGCCACAGTACAGTTCAGAAAAAGGACATACATTCATTCAGTAAATAATTACATTTCAGTAACACAGTTGCAGTTGCAGTTCCACAGTAAACAGTTCAGAAGAAAATCAGATAACCATTTTTGAACATATCTTTATACAATTGTTACTCTCACAGAGATGGGCTAATAGCAGCTAGAGCGCGTCCCCGATAGCCAACCCTAAACAGTTAACAAATAGAACACACACTAAGTTTCACAGTCGGGAAGGATAATAATTAAATCCCTAAATTTCCTCGGTGTGGTTCTATATCTAAATCCTCATTAAGATGTCTTAAACTAGGCCTAAGAATGCCTAGGATGAGATGAGGATGCAAAAATACAGTTGTGAGGCATTTTTCAAAAGTTGCTGAAAATAGGCGCTTCGTCTCGAGCGAGCCTTCCTTCGCTCGAGCGAGCTTCCAAAAACAAAGCTTCGCTCGAGCGAACAATCCTTCCTCGAGCGGTCTGATGAACAGTAAAAGTACTGTTGCTGGATTTTCTCGCTCGATGCTCGCTCGAGCGAGCTGAAGAAAAAATCAAAAGTACTGGATGCAGAAATTTACGGCCGAGGGTCGCTCGATGCTCGCTCGAGCGGGGCCCTGGACAAAGGTTGTCGCTCGAGCGACGGAATCCTTCGCTCGAGCGAGGAAGCCAAATCTGGAATTTCCAGATTTGTCTCCCAAGTTCGAACCAAGCATTCAACAACCCAAAACTCAACCTCTTAGGCCCAAATTCTGGAAAATACATCCCAAAACAATGTATGACAAGTTTCAAAAGCTAATTTGTACATGCAAGGGCCAAGAGTTGGTCAATTAAAGCCATTTTTCAAACCCATTTTCAAGAGCAATTTCAAAACATGCAATGCATGAGTTTTTAACCAAATCCAAGGTTCAAGTCTTGCTATAATGAGCTCAAAAGTTGGAAAACCAAATGAAAACATGGACTTTGATAGAAACATAAGCATGCATGTACAATCTATCATGAATTCAACTTCAAAAATCACCAAAATGGCCATGCATGCATGAATACAAGCATCATCCAACCTCTTAGCACTAAATCATGGTTTAATCCTACAAGGAGCATGAACCATGGAAGATGAAGCTTAAAGACAACAAGAGGATGATGAATTTACTTACCTAAGTTCCAATTTCTTGACTAGAGGTTCAATTATGCAAATACACTTCAATTTACTTCAACAGCAACCACAAGATGGATTCAACTCCCTCAATTTCCCTCTCTCTAAAATCGGTGGAACTCTCAGTTCTTGGCTGAGAAATGTTTTCTCTAAGTGTATAAGGTGTATAAGGCTCAATACCATTGAATAAACAAAGCTCCACTCACCATGGCAATTTGGTAAATAAACTAACACTTGTACTTAACTCAATTTTTAATCTAGTTTAATCAATTTAATCATACCTAATCACATTTTAGATAAACATACCATAAAATCACAAATATTCTACTGATCCCAAAACTCTAAACGGTTCCTACTTCGGCCGCCGATAAGGCCTTCAATTAGCAGTTTAAACACATAAACACAAACAGATAATCGATAAATCAACAGATGCAATATGCAATACAACAAATAAACTTATTCAATTTCGGTTTCGATTTCAATCGGTTTATTCAGTACTTCAGTTAATTCGATTATCAGTCATTAGCGGTTCCGTTTAGCAGTAATCAGTACGTAATTCAGTAATTTATCGGTAATCAATACGAGGGTTGTTACAGTCTCCCCTCCTTATAAGGAGTTTAGTCCTCTAAACTCGAGTTACCTTCAGTCTAGAAGAAAACAGGGTTCAGTGGAAACAGTTCTGGGTATCTTTTGGCCATGTCATCTTCCCTTTCCCAAGTGGCATACACACCATGATTCTGCCAGTCAACTTCACTAGCGGGATTTCCTTGTTCCTCAGTTTCTTGATCCGTCAGTTTACAATCTGTATAGGCCGTTCCTCGTAAGTGTAGATCATCACTCAACACTACTCGGGTAGGCTCAATCACGTGAAACGGATCTCGAAGGTAGTCTCTCAACATCGAAATGTGGAAGACGTTATGCATATGCTCCATTTCAGGAGGAAGTGCAACTGATACGCCACCGGATTGATTTTCTCAATCACCTCATACGGTCTGACATACCGCGGCGCTAATTTGCCTTTGACTCCAAAACGAGTCTGGCCTTTCATTGGTGTCACTTTCACACAAACGTGATCACCCACTTCATACTCTCTATCCCGTCTTCTAACATCCGCATAACTTTTCTGTCTACTCTGTGCAGTTTCAATCTTTGCTGTATCAGTTTGATCTTTTCGTCGTCTCATATACAATCTCGGGCCCAAGCAACGGCCCATCTCCAACTTCTGCCCAGCAAATTGGAGATCTACACTTTCTGCCATACAATGCCTCGAAAGGCGCCATACCAATACTCGAATGGTAGCTGTTGTTGTAGGCGAATTCAGCCAATGGCAAATGACTTCCCAGTTTCCTTGAAAATCAAGGACGCACATTCTCAGTAGATCCTCTAAAGTCTGGATGGTCCTTTCTGACTGTCCATCTGTCTGAGGATGATAGGCACTACTTAGCCTCAATTCAGTACCCAATGCAATCTGTAGGCTTTGCCAGAACCTCGATGTAAACTTCGAATCCCTGTCGGAAACAATAGACACAGGCACTCCGTGCA
>JAPPVO010000036.1:6324357-6395896 GCA_030407325.1 Camellia japonica
TGTCTTCTTCAGTGTCCATGCTTGCTGTCCGCCCCTTGTTATCTGATTGTACCAAGCTTTTATTTGTTGGTGAGTTTTGGCTTGGTGTAGTATGGTTTTCTTCTTCCTCCCTTACTTCACTCTGGTCTGCCTTGGGACCTGTCTGGGTAACCTGTACCAGGGGTTGTGTTATTCCGACGTCAACTTCCATCCCTAGTTTGGTTGTTTCAGTCAGGTCGACTGGGCAGATATGATGACTTCCTGGGGTGAATTCTGCGACAAAGTCTGCCAAAGCTTGAGCCTTTATCGCGGTCCTGGGTTGAAACTTGATGTCATACTATCCCAACTCTACTGCCCACTTCAAAATTCGCCCAGAAAAGTTTGCTCTCTCAAACAAAGCTTTTAATGGGAAAGCTGTGAAGATGACTATGTTGTGGGCGTGAAAGTAGTGTGATAGCTTCCTTGAGGCCATCATCAAGGCTAAGGCCAGCTTTTCTAGTGGCAAGTACCTGGTTTCGGTGCCCAGCAATGTCTTGCTGACATAAAAGATAGACAGATGTTGGATTCCTTCCGCACGGACCAACACTGCGCTAATTGCGTGCTGTGAGACCGCCAAGTACAGGAAGAGTTCTTCTCCAGGTATTGGGGTGACAAGCAGCGGTGGGGAAGACATGTATTCTTTCAAGCTTTCCAGAGCGCGGTCGCATTCTTCGTTCCACTCAAACTTGGCTTTTAGTGCTTGAAAAAATGGTCGTAGTCTGTCTGACGACCGGCTAATGAATCAGTTGAGTGCAGCTGCCATTCCGGTGAGATGCTGCACTTCTTTTACTGAGTTAGGCCTCTCCAGATCCTGAATAGCTTTGATCTGGGAGGGGTCTACCTCTATACCCCGGTTGGTCACCAGGAAGCCCAGGAATTTGCCAAATCCTACACCGAACGCGCACTTAGATGCATTAAGGCGCAACTTGTGCCTCTTCAGAATCTGGAACATCTCACCTAGGTCTTTTAGATGGTCGTTCTCATCCTTGCTCTTGACCACCATGTCGTAGATGTAAGCCTCCATTGTTCTACCTAACAATGGCTCAAACATCTTGGTGACCATTCTTTGGAATGTTGCCCCTGCGTTCTTTAGGCCAAAGGGCATGACCTTGTAGCAATACAATCCTCTTGGAGTTGTAAAGGACGTGACCTCTTGGTCTGGTTCGTACATGGCGATCTGATGGTAGCCTCTGTACGCATCAAGAAAGCTAAGTCGGTTGTGCCCCGTCGTTACGTCTACCAGTTGATCTATCCGTGGTAGGAGGAAGCTGTCCTTTGGGCATGCTTTGTTAACTGTCTTATAGTCGACGCAGACACGCCATTTGCCATTCTTCTTTGGCACCACGACTGTGTTGGAGATCCATCTGGGGTAGTGTACCTCTCTGATAGCCCCTACTTCTAGCAGATTTTCCACTTCTTCCGCTACTATCTCGGCATGGTGGAGTGCCGATCTGCATGTGCGCTGAATGATTGGTCTGGCGGATGGGTGGACATTGAGTTGGTGACAGATGAAGTTGGGATCAATGCCTGGCATGTCGTATGGTGTCCAGGCGAACACTTCGATGTTAGAGGTCAAAAATTCCAAGACCTCTAATCTCTCAGTGCTGGACAACGACGAACCGAGCAAAAAGAATTTATCCGGGTTCTTTTCATCTATTCTTATCTCTACCAAGTCTTCCACCGCTTTTTGATTAGCTGCTATGCCGACGTCTACGAACAGTTCATTGCTCTCAGGTTCTTCCACCGAATGAACATATCCCTTGGCAGCGCGGCTACCATTAACCGTAACAAAGCATTGCTTAGACATGATTTGGTCTCCAAAGACCTCTTCAATTACCCCGGCATCGTTGGGGAATTGCATTACTTGATGGTAGGATGAAGCTACCGATCGCATGGCATGTAGCCATGTTCTTCCCAAGATTATGTTGTAAGTGGAAGGGACTTTCAACACCTAGAATTCCACTTGTTTTGTCACGCTTCCTGCTCTGACTGGTAGAATTATTTTGCCGACTGGCCATTCTGGCATTGAGTTGAATCCGATCAGGGGAGATACGGCGGGTGCCAAGTCTTTGTCTTGTAGCTTCAATTGTTTGAATGTTTTGTAATATATTATCTCACATGAACTACCTTGGTCAATCAAAATCCGCTTGACGTCAAAATCCTTGACTCGGAGAGTGACAACCGGGGCATCATTGTGAGGACAATATATCCTCGCCAAGTCTCTATCCGAAAAAGACATGATGTTTGTGGCCTCCGTCTTCCCCTTTTTGATGCTAGGTTGTGCACTTAGTACCTCCCTTAAGTGCTCAGCCTTCTTAATTGATCCTTTGAGCTCACATACACGCTCAGGCTCGAAGATTCCATGTATCACATTGATTACGCCTTGAGGTGGGGCGTCGATTGGCATCCTGTTGGGGTTATTGTGATCCTGGGGGGCTGGTTGCGTCCCTCCTTCAATGTACTTATCCAAGTGACCTGTTGCCACCAATTCCTCCAGGTGCTGCCTCAATGGCGTGCAATTTTCAGTACGGTGCCCCTTTTCCTTGTGGAAGGTGCACCGTGATCTTTCGTCGTAGTCTTTCTGAGCTCTCTCTAGCTTAGATGGCCATCTGACGAAAGGCTCATCGCGTATTTCGCTTAGAATCCGATAGATCGGTTTCTTGAATACCGTGGTTATGGCAGTGCGGACTCTCAACCATCTTTTATCCTGGTCCTCTCCGTTGTCTCGCCTGCCTCGTCCGTTTCTGTTCGGACGGTCTACCGCATTGACCTTTGCTGAGGCCTTTTTCTCTGGTACTGCGGTCGTGCCAGATTTTGTTTTGGCACGTGTGCCATCCTCCTCCACCCTGATGTGCTGATGCACTCTTTCCATCAAGGCTTCCATGGTGAGGGGTGGTGTCATGGTGATTGAGTCCCTTAGTCTGTTCCCCACTGGAAGGCCTCTTTTGTACTGTGCAATGGCAAGATTGGTGGGGCAATCCTCAATCTGGTTGAAGGTCTCCCAGTAGCGACTATTATAGGATCTTAAGGTCTCCTTGTCGCCCATGTCGATGGAGAGCAGTTGATCGATCTCCACCGGGGTTTTGGTGTTCGTTCTGAACCTCGTTACGAACGCCTCTGCCAACTATGTCCAGGAGGCTATGTTGCCTTCTGGAAGTTTTTCGAACCAAGTCAAGCCTAGGTCACCAAGGCTGGATGGGAAGTGGATGCACATCAAGCCTCGTTGCGTCGATATACCGCCATAACCTGGCGGAAGTGGCTTAGGTGCATGTAGGGGTCTGTCTTCCCCTCCTACGTGGTGAATTTGGGCTGAAGGAAGCCTGAAGGCAGGGGCGCGTTTTCAATTGCCGGGACAAATGGCGAGGTCTGCAACCTCGCTAATGCTTTGTCCGTTGGTTCGTAGGTAGGGCGCGGAATTGGCATTCCAACCTCGACGCTTCCATGCGTCCGAGGAGCCAACCGCTACAAGGCAAACACTCTGTGTGGATGGCGTGCCCTGGCATCCTCCTTCCATCGTGCCCTCTCCTCTAGCACGGTTCGTAGGTCGGATGATCTGGGCAACTCCGTTTGCCTGGATCTTGTCTGGTGCGTGTGTGAGGGCCAATAGGTGCTTCCCTCAGTGTATGACCTCTCAGTCCTCGTTCTCTCAGACCTGGAGTAACGAGTCCTGGAGGTTCTGGATTGAGTATCGCCTGTCTTGAGGCTTTTACTCTCTGCTTGAGATGGTGTGGTACGTCTACTACGATCTTCCGAGTGGCGAGGGGGCGTGTTGCCTTTACGCCCCTCTCCTGTCGCCACCCCTTTTCCCTTGATCTAGCGTTTCATGGCCTCCATATCCGCCGCCATCTTCCTTATTAATTCATCATGTTCTTTCACGCGATCCTCCAGAGCTTGAGGGTCGATCCTCCGCCTTTGTCTGTCAGGACTTTGTGAATGAGAGTGACGGGGGCTATTATTCCGCCTCCCCCTAGTATCCCTCCTGGGGTTATGTCGTTGGGGCTCTAAGTCCGCCATGGGAGGGATAGGAGGCAAACCTTCGCGCCTCCCACCTCCTTCTGGGGTTTGTCCATCAATGGCGGACTGCGGCAAATCTTCATTGTGCGCCATTGATTCTAAAGAGGAAGAGCTTGATCAAGAGGTTTTGTTCTTGTCTGAATTTTCCCACAGACAGCGCCAATTGTACGGGAAAGAAATAAACCTTCTCATATAATCCTGTTGATCAAGTCTGCGCTCCTCCGTGCGTCGTCGCTTTGTTCCCTGAAAACACAAACCTGAGCTAGCCGGCGGGTGTGTGCCGGAAACCTCTCCGATGCCTAAGTCAGAAAAATAGACAAGTAGACAAAAGCTCTACGTACTCAGAAATCAAAGTTCAGTTACCCCTCCATAGGTGATGTTTGCGAGCTTTTGTAGGTTCCGTGTGGCACAATCCTAATAGGACTTTTACTTCTCCATGTAGAGTCCTCCTAGGATTCATACTCCTGAAAGATAATGCTTATTCTTCAACACCCCCCTCACTACACAAACCAAGTGAGATGGTTTTACCATGGTCAGACTCCAATATGACCGAAGTAAGCATGGCTATGCTTGGCTGCAGATTAGACCGAACTACACTTAGTTCGGTTCTTCCTTTCACTGCTCTTACTTCGGTTATCAAAATAAATAGCTAGGTTTGACCGAGCTATCTGTGCTACGCCGCGACCGGACTAACTCTGAGTGTGGCAACCTGGCGACCGAGTCATCCGCAATATTCTTCCAAACCGAGATAACAATACCGGACTAGATTCAAGCTTCTCCTGGACCGGAGTAACTTTAAGGCCCTTCTAGGCCGGACTAACTCTAAGGCCTTTCTAGGACCGGTTTACCGCCAAGGCTTTTCTACTCAGCCTTTCGTATTGTGGCCCATAACGGCCCATTATCCAGCTCGGCCCAATTTTCACATAAATTACCCTCTCAACTGATATACTTGACGAACATTACATATTAACAGTCCAGATCATCAACACAGACTCCGTGTTAAGCCCACAAAGGCCTAATAGCTCTCTCCAATCCATACAGACCGGAGAAAAACCCTCTCCAATATTTTTAAGTGTGTCTAGTATTATTTTTTATTTTTTTTTTGAAGAAAAAAATTAGTGATTGTTTCACATGTCTAATGATTAAATAATTTCAGAATATCATTTCCATTGTTCACATGCTATTTTTTTACCATTGACATAAAAAAATTTACAGATACCATAATATTGCCCCAACCTTCATTTAAAGATGAGAAATGACTCATTTAGTGTGTTTGGTAAATTTTTATTTATAAAAAATATCACATAAATAATATCACATAATATTTTAAAATTATTTAATAATTTGTCATTTTACATTGCATACCCGTCAAAAAAATAGACAATGGTAGCATCGACTCCTTTGTTCATGATAACTCATTTGATTGTGAATTAGGCTTCATTTGGAATGTAAATTGACTTTTTAACTTTCTGATTTTTTTGCTATATTAGCCTGAGATTAAAAAATTTATAATTTAAATGTGACATTTTATTTTATCAACTTTTAAACTTATTTTGTTTTTTATTATGACTATTTTAACCTTTTAATCTCAAAAAATCTCATGCCAAAGGAGAGCTTAAAATCGAATCATTTTAACGGCTAAACATTGAATCACAAGTATCCATGAAAAATAAACCCACGTGTGACCTCTAATCACGAGATAGAAACAAAATTCATTAGAAACCACAATTCACATCATTTTACTGATGTAGGCATGACCAACAGTGACAATATAGGCATGAACAACAGTGTGACAGCATATACGCTGCGAGGCAACCAAATGATGGGACAATTACTAACCAACAGACTAAGCAAGCACATAATCAAGACAACATCAAAGCTTGATGAACAACAAAACATAAAAAAATGTAGATGCATGTTACTGTAAATTTAATAGCTTCACTTTCAATCAGGTTTCGCTCTATTGTCAACTTACTAGCCATCAAATACTCTGAAGACAATTTGCATGATACAGCATCGTCATAAACCAAAAGATGTAGTGGGATTTGGGTGCCCAAAAAACCGTCCTTAACACAATCCTGGATCACCTGGGTAGATAGATGGTTGCTCCAGAATCAGAAGGCTAGGGTCACATCTGCGCAATTGAACCCTACTATCTGCCCTGTCTATGTGGGTTGTTTCAAGTCCAGGTACATCATCATCATATTCTTCTTCAGCCATTGAGTCCACAATGCTTGAACCACAACCGTGCTCAATCTATAAAAAAAAATGAAATAATAATAATGATAATAAGTACAAGTATCATCAAAACTAGCAAATTTGCAAGACCATACCTAACAGGCAAATATGCATAATCACATCAGTGGAAGTACAAGAGTTATCTGAACGTGCTAAGACAACAAAGACTACATCGACTCTCGTGCAAACTGTAAACTAACAAATAATCAAGTTTGAGAAGGCTATTTAGCATTTTTTCTTTTTCAATGTAAAATAACAAGAGATGAGTTTTTCAGTTAAAGAGGTGCCTGCCTACAAGCTTTATCTTGTTGGAGACAAAGGTGAATACATTCAATTGGTCAACAAGCAAGAAAACAGAAGTTTGTTGTTGGGGGAAATCAGAACTGGCTTGACATTGGATACAGTTGCAATATTTCACATTGCAGGCATCCACTACCGCAGTATCAGTAGCAAACAATAATTTTTAGTCTCTTGATTTGAGTTTCCAATTGAAACTGAAACACAAAACCCCTTAAATAATGGGCAATATGAGGCCTTAGTCTGGCATCCAGGAGTTCAAATCATTACCTATCTAAAACAATGTCTAAGATGTTTTTGGGAGAAAGAATGTGTTGGTCAGTCAATGGGGGCATCCTCAAACATTGTAAATGTGTACATATGTATATAGTATATTTCTACTTAGCATTGTATTGGCAGGATTTTAGTTGGGTGCTTCCCAAGATTTAAATAAATTTCAATATATGATAAGGACAAAAAAATATTTTAAAATAAAATAATTGAGTATTAGAGCTAAAAGAGTCATTCGCTGAAAGAGTCATGGAACATTACTTTTAAATTCACTAATTTTCAATTTGCACAAACTCTGGAAATGCTGATTCTGACTTGGATTCATCATCCTCCAGGGTTAAGGTGGTTTGCTATGTCTCTCATACGCGGTTTTGCTAGAAAAGGCAATAATGAGACCACTGTTTTAGTAATGATGCAGAAAAGAGTAGTATTCTATTATTTGTCATTATGTCTCAACTTCAGCTAAAATTCCCAAGTAAGTTTTTGTTTTTTTGATAAATAACATTACAGGTAAGTTTCATTTTATCTTCTTCAGTCTATTAACTTCGTTGCTCTTCAGGTAATAAACTACTCAAGTTCAATGAATTGATCTTCAACAGACAAATGCCCCACCCATTGGCTATTATTCTTACAGGTCATTTTATCTTAATATTTTTTAATAAGAGAGAAAATGAACTTAAATAAAGAAGAAAAAATCACGAAGAATGGAAAATTAGGTTTTTTCCTCAAGAGCAAAACAAGAGACGGAAAATCATACCAATCTACATTAGGGCCACAAATGAACCGAGTTGTTCATGAACAAGCTCGGCTGGGCTCGGCTCGGCTCGTTTAGCAAACGAGCCAAGCTCGAGCTCGAATATTAGGCTCGTTTATTAAACGAGCCGAGCTCGAGCTCGCATAAGCTCGGCTCGTTAAGCTCGGCTCGTTTATTTTTATTTAAATTATATAATAAATATATTATTTATATATTAAATAATATATAAATTTATATAAATACATTTTTTATATATTAAATAATATAAATAATATTTTTTATTTAAATATTTATATTTAAATAATATAAATAATATTAAAAAAAATTTATCGAGTCGAGTCGAGTCGAGCCGAGCCGAGCCGAGCCGAGCCGAGCTCGAGCCCAGTTCCTTATCGAGCCGAGCTCGAGCTCAATAAACGAGCTTGATAAGTAAACGAGCCGAGCTTGAGCTTAGCAAAGCTCGGCTTGGCTTGGCTCGTTTGCAGCCCTAATCTACATCCAACAATAAGACATTCCACCACCTGAAACCATGACATGCAGGTTACTGTAAACTTGATGAAAAATCCAATGGAAATTCACCTGTGTGTGTTTGATTGGGGTATATAATGGGGGGATACCATGCTACATCCTACCCTAACCAAACATAGAACAAGTGATCCGACAGTACATAAAATCCCTCTCATATCTTAAATATATTATAACCCATCCTATATCCCTAAGTATTACATATCCTCCTCAACCCCTTATATCGAATCCAACAATCAAACAGGGCAAAGTCTCATTTCAACTTGTTCATGGACTCATATTACAAGAATAAACTACTAATCTAACTAAATTATCAATGCAGTTAAACTGCTATGGTAAGCTTAAACTATCTATATGTCTAAGCTGACATATTTATACAAAAACTAATGGCATCATCCCATGGATATGTAAACTGTAGCAGAATAACAAAAAAAGGATTTAAATATATATATTTTTTGATAAGTCAAGCAACTTTTATTTAAAAAATAACAGCAAAAGGAAATGTTGCCCATGTACAAAAGGTTAAACCATGATAACCTATAGCACTCAAAACAAAAGAGGCCTATACAAATGAAGAGAATCTACAATCTACAATCCACAATATGATCTAGGCTAGACATAACTCTCCCTGAAAACCAACAATACAGAATGGCAAAAAAAAAACTTTGGAGCTTATATAAAGGCTCCTTTACTCCTTGAAAGATCCTCTTGTTTCGATCCCTCCATAATAACCACATCAAACACAAATGAGTCGACAACTAGGCTTCCATATTTGCTTCTCTGCCCTACCTCCCCAAAATCTGAACCCAACTCCTGAAACAACTCTATGGAAAACCCAAACCATCCCAAATGAAGCCAGAACCACCCTCACAAATCCCTAGCCACCTTACAATCAATAAGCAAATGAGAAACTGACTCTCCATCACATTTACAGAAGAAACACCAGTTAAAAATGATGTCTTCTCTTTAAAAAGGTTACAAGTCATTAGGGGATCTTCTCATGAGTTCACTCCGCACAAAAAAAGTTACCTTGGATGGGGCCCCAACATAATAAAACAAGATGGATAGGAGTTAGTGAAGTACTTATAATCATAGTCTACCAAGACAAATCAAACTAAACACAACAATGAAAGAAAAGCACTCATTTGATAAATATAACATACAATGTACATAGACTGCTCGCATAATGTTTCAGCACCACATATTTATAAATAAATTCGACTCCATAGGGCTGACTAAAACCAAACAATAATTCTCTAAATAATAGTGAAGGGACTCTTCAACTGACCTTCATGCGATACCAAAGTTTTGTAGCTTGTCACAATGGGGAGTTGGTAAGTTCCTGCTCCATTGACGCCTCTGCAGTTCTATGTGACAGTAACGACCAAGCATATTTTTGTAATCCTTTATCACATTATTCTCAATATTAGCTCGAGCAGGAGTTTCAAGTGGAAATTTCTTATCAAATTCTGGTGATTTAACATAAAACTCCACTCCATGTTTCTCAGTAACCTTGGGAAACTGATAGGAATAGTTCTTCTGCAAAGAATATTCAGGCTCCGAGAAGGGCAGATAAGCAAGCAAAAATATTATCAAAAATGGTAATATCTGAAGAAGAAGCATCACATTAGGCCCTGCTCCACCAAACTCTTCCCTCGGTTGATTGGCTGTTTCCCTAGTCCTGTAAACATGAGATGCCCGAAACATCTCGGTCTGGCCAAAGAACGCCCTGAATATCTGGTCAGGATCGACATCATCATCAAAAAACTCATGCCCAGTTCTCCTTCTCCGCTGCCTGCCATTGTACTGCTGGTTGTACTCAAATTCTTCAACCAATCCCGTCTGATCATACTGCCTTCTCGAATCATCATTGCTCAAGCACTTGAATGCCTTGCTAACTTTCTTAAATGCCTCCTCAGCACCCGGAGCCTTGTTCTTGTCAGGATGAACTTTCAATGACAATTTCCTATACGCCTTCCTAATCTCCTCCACCGGGCAACCTTTTTGCAAACCAAGAATTTCATAGTAATCCTTACTTCTCCTGACTTCCCTAATCAACTGCACATGCTCTTCAGTATAATTATGCTCCCCGTTCGAAACCTCAGCAAATTTACCCGAAGCCGCCTCATTCTTACTACTATCAACAGGTTTTTCATCGTTAGAAGGACCAGGAGACCCCGAATCTAAATTTTCGCAAGCGGCCACAAGATCATCAACAGACAAATTATGGTTAAGCCGTCGTGCAATTCCAATGAATTTTAGTGCACGCTGCTTGTTACCCGATGCGATCGCCTCCTTGGCAATACCCACACATCTTAAAGCTTCGTCCTTGTTCCCTTCCATAATTGAAAACCCACTTCGATACAAAGTGGATTCACCCAAATTGAGCCCTAAAACTCAATTCTAAGCTTCAGAGACTCCTATGAAAGCAGTAGGCTTTCATAAAACAAAATCAGGGGACAGAAATAAACATCTAGGGTTCCAGATGATAATTAGATTCAGCTAAATCATAAAAAGCAATGCAAATTTTAAGTTTTTTTATCGAGATGTTCGAGTTGGTGTATTAGCAGAAAGATTGTAAAGCAAAAATTTACACAATTGCACAAAATTTAGGGCTTTAGATAAGCATATATCTCTGAAAAGAGGAGAGTTTGTTACCTGAATCGGGAATCAAAACCAGAGAGAGCGAGAGAGAGAGAGAGAGGGACACAGAGGCCGGGCGTCCCGAATCAGATCAGTCGCCTCTTGTATCATAGGGAGTACCGATGTTTATTATGCCAAAGCAATCAACCACAGCGCGCCACGATGTGAAAATTTGGTATGTTTTTTGTATTTTTTAAAACAAAATATATAATAAAAAGGTTTAAATAAGAAAAAATTAGTAAAAAATTTACTATAGCAATTGCCTATAGTATTAGATCTAGTGAGTTATGTGTTTTTTTTATTGGTAAGAGATTTATATTTTGTGAAATAGTTTGATGAGAAATTTTGAACATTTTATTTCTAATTTTATCCTTTAACATTTTTTTTATCTGTTTGATTTTTTGTTGACTATCTATTCAAATTTATGTCTATCTATTCAATTTTTATCTGTGTAAATTTTTTATCTATTCAAATTTTTTTGTGTACATTTTCTATTTGTTCAATTTTTTTTGTTTGTACAAATTTTCTATCCAATTTTTTTGTACTAAAAAAAAAATTAGTCATAATTAAAAAAAATAACATAACTTAAGAACATGTGGCATGAGGTGTACATAATAGAATTCTCTTTAAATAATTTATTTTAATCAACACAATTTTTTATTTCCACAATCCCCTAATGATGTAGTAAGACAAAATACATGTAATGAGAGCTTTTTGAAAAATATTTAAATGTGTGTCAATTTTTTAAATTTTGTTTGTTATGCCATTTGGGAAGGTTTGAGGGGGATAAATTATGTGGATAAATCATTTTTTTATAAATATTTTAATTTATTTAATAATCAATCAATTAATAATAATAATAATAATAATACATTATCCCTAAACGCATCAATATATGTAAATTTAAAGGGATAATATTTTTTTTTTTTATGCAAAAATAACTTTCTATGGAACATAAGTTAGCAAATGAGTGCTATAAGACTATTATCGTAAAACAAATTTAATAGTTTGATTCATATTTGGTATATAAAAAAATTGTTTTAAATAAACAAATTAACAAAAAAAAAAAAAAAATTCAAGCTAAACTTAAATTTGATTATATGTAGTAAAAAAAAATTAAACTATTTAAGTTTTGCTTGTGACTAATTTGATTAAAGTTCGTTTGAATCAAAATGAAATGTAAATAAGTTAAGTTTGAATACATTTTTAGAACTTGATAAAATGTATAAGTCAAACTCAAACAACTTCCTACTCAATTTGACTCAACTTGTTTACAACATTGCAAAAAATGGTCAACAAAAACTCCTTATACAAATAAATAAAAGTTACAAATTTGTTAATTGATGTGCAGTCTATTATAGTAAATTGAGTCATGTTTTATATTTCAAAAATCTATTATTACTTATCACATCAATTTGAAAATTTATTATTCTATATAAAGTGTACATCTAAATTGGTATGAACGGAATTATTATTTTTATTTTTTTAAAAATGCTTTTTTATCTAGAAATTGTCACTTATTATCATCAAATAACTGTCATATTCAATAATAATATTATTTATTTTTTGGCATCAAATTGTCGAAATAAGCTATATAAATTAGGAAAATTACTAGTCAGTGATAATTCTACAAAATTAATACATATTCATGAAAAAATTTATAATTTTAATTAGTAATATTTATAAAGTTTACCATTTATTTGCAATTATTTTTCAAAACACCAACTGAACTGAAATTTTCCCATATAAATTGATTCAATCATCAAACTATTAAAGAATTTAAATAGAAAATTGCAAACACACACAGACACACACATATAACATCTTCCTAATCTTGATAATTTAATTTGCATAATTTATTTAAGTTTAGAAATTAATCCAAGAATACGTGATGGGTTTCTAACGAAGTCAACAAGTGGGCTGGTTGGGCTGAAGCTTACTTGACTGACTCAAGCCCATTACTCTAAATAATTGGAACACAATTGTCAATGAGTAATGCTAGAGACTCCAAATATTTTATTAAAAATTTTATTAAATATCTCACTTGGGTGTGAGACCCACACAATGTGAATCCTATGTGGGTCCCACACCCATATAACTCATTTAATAAAACTTTTAGTAGAATTTTCGGCACCTTTGATTGTGAATTAATCAAAAGACGATCCTTTTTTCGTAATTTAAGCCCTTTGTCTTCCTCAAACCCTCGCCTATAAATAGTCGCTGCCTAAGCTACTGTAGACCCTCTGTCGCTCGCTCTCTCTCGCAGTGTTTCTCTCTCCGATCTCTTCTCCGTTTGTTTGGACGATCCGAGAGCTTGCTAATCATGTTGGTCTATCAGGACTTACTTACCGGTAATCTCTCTCTTCACATGCATTTATGTAACTTTTGTTGGATTGTATTGTATTCGATTGAATGTTTATGTGTTATCTGAGCTAGTTGGTTTTAGATCAGTGTCCAATTTCATGCTTTTATGGTGATCTGTGAACGTTTAAAAGGGGTTTTAGGTTAAACCTAGGGTTTTAATACGTGTGATTAAATTTTTTAGATCACTGTTCAATTTCATGCTTTCATGGCGATCTGTGAAGGTTGTAAGGGCTTTTTGGCTGAACTTAGTTGTCTAGGGTTTGTATAGAGCTTTTAATTGTATTTCATGTGTTCTGTGAACTGGTTGTTTTTAGATCAGTGTTCAATTTCATGATTTGATGGCGATCTGTGAAAGTTTTAAAGGGCTTATTGGTTAAACTTAGGGCTTTTTAATATGTGAATATTTTTTTTAACCTTTGTTAGTTTTTGCTTTGTTCGTGGTTGTCTAGGGTTTATATAGAGTATTTAATTGTATTTTCATGTGCCATGTGAGCTAGATGTTTTTAGATTAGTGTTTAATTTCATGCTTTCATGGTGATCTGTGAAGGTTTTGACAGTCAATATTGATAAGTCATGTTAGAGATTGGTTTTGTTTTTTTGTTTTATTTTTTGGTGTGATAGATCGATGTGACTTTCTATATGATGTTGAATAATCCTTTTTGTTGTGATACATAAAAGTGACTTGTTTTCTTAAAAATAATTGTCTCATCCTTTGTTCTGTCATTTTTTTTTTTTGGTTAAAGGTTTTTGATTTGTAGGTTTTGTAGACAGTATAAGCCTGAAGTATGAGGAAATTGTTTACTGTTTAAGCTTGGAGTTGTAATCTATCAATACCCCTGGAAGTGCTACCTTTTCTTGAAATTCAAATATTGTCTTGGTAATTGTGTTGTTTGTGATTTGGATGTTTACCTCCTAAGTGTGTTGTGTGTTTTTTTTGGGTTCTTGGTTAGTGTTAAATATTGTCTGAGAAAGTCTTCCATCTTTGTTTTGCATGATTCCTCTTATCTATCTTTCAATAAGTTGCTGCTAATCCGCAAAAGCACTGGTCCACTAATTATCTTAAAGAGGCTTGCCAATTAAGATTGCTGATTTTGATTTGTGAATCATGATTTTTCCATCTGATATTCGTACCTCCAAAAATAGCTCTATTTATTTTTGTTTTTTCTTTTGCATCTTGAGGTGTCACTGTTAATGGGTAAAATAAGCATGTACTTTTGAGCATGAAATGGCTCCTCTATTGATTTGAAATGATTGCTAACTGAACTCAGTGAACATGGTACTGTGGTCAACTTTGACAAATTATTGTTTTATCTGTGCTATTTTACTATTATAAAGGGAGAAACCAGCTTGGTGATCACTTCTATTGAATGACTGCCAACATTTACTGTTTGGTAGACCGAACCAGCTCGGCCTGACCTGACTTTGACTGCTTTCTGATTGCTGGTCAATGAACACCCCTTGTCCTAAGTAAATTATTATAGATCCTCATCCTTAATTATGTAGGAAGTCTAGGGATTTTGTAATCAGCTAAAAGCCTAAAAATTTGAATTAAAACTCCTTTGTTTTGCAAATATCGGGACATGGAAAATTGATTAACTAATGGGTGAGCAAAGACAATTAAAAGGGATGAAGGAAAGAACTTGGATTCCATAAATAACTCTCCCACTATATTTTTTGGAGAAACTTCCTAAATTCTTTTAACCAACATCATATAATTTCAATGTTACATTGATGTACACACAGTGCATTCTCTTTAGTCTTCCTTAAATCAAGCATGTAGTTTGAGTTTATTGTTTGCTTTCCATGCACCTTTTATTAATTAAATGGAAACTTATTGATGCCAGTTTTTACTTTAAATTATTTTATTTTACTTCAATTTAGGTTTGTATGAACATTATTGACAATTTTTGATATCATTAATGCCGTAAAGTTTGACTCCTCTCTTTTAGTTTAAGGGACTCATGCACTCCTAATCTTCCATATCAACTAAACCCCACCCCATAATTCTATTTAGCATGTTAGAGTTGTTAAATGCCCCAAGTTAGTCGAGAGAAAGACTCCACATGCTTGCACAAGTGTTTCTTTGGTTGATTTTTATTTTGTATCTTACGGCTAAGTTATGTCTTATCGAAAGCATATGTATGAATTTATTGTGCGACTATTTATATTAACACTTTTCATCAACATCAATTAAAGGTGATGAGCTTCTCTCGGACTCGTTTCCATACAGGGAAATCCATAATGGAGTGTTGTGGGAGGTCGATGGGAAGGTCAGTGTTTTTTTAATCTAACTGTACTTTGTTGTTTATTTATGTTGGTTTATTAGTTGGATACTTTACTGGATAGTATTGCATTATGCATTGAGTGTTTAATTTACATTGTGTTTTTTTTGTCATTTTGTAGTGGGTTGTGCAAGGAGCAGTTGATGTTGACATTGGTGCAAATCCTTCCGCAGAAGGTGGTGATGAAGACGAGGGTGTCAATGATCAAGCTGTCAAGGTAGTTGACATTGTCGATACATTCAGGCTCCAGGTCAGTTTTGCAAACTTTCAATCACTTCAAAAGATTAGAAATGTTTTAAAGTTAAATTTGACACCCAAAAAATAAATAAATGTGGTATTTGTAGGAGCAACCTGCTTTTGATAAGAAGCAGTTTGTTGCATTCATCAAAAAGTACATCAAATTGTTGACACCCAAGCTGGAGGGAGAGAAGCAAGAAGAATTCAAGAAGAACATTGAGGGGGCAACTAAGTTCTTGCTCTCGAAGCTCAGTGATCTCCAATTGTAAGTAACTTTTTTCTCATCTGAAGTATTTGTTTGTAACTGGATTGTTTTACCTGACTACATTACCGAAATAAAGATGTGATTATTGTTTCGTCAAATTTTTGTGAAATAAAAAAAATCATCCCTATCATAGTGGTATTTACGGTGTTGGGCAAATTCTTGTGAAATGACAATACTCTTCCTTGTTTAAGATTCAAACTTAATGAAGTTAACAATCTGTTTTGTAGTTTTGTCGGGGAGAGCATGCATGATGACAGTACTCTGGTGTTTGCATACTACAAGGATGGTGCGACTGATCCAACATTCTTGTACTTTGGCCATGGGTTGAAGGAAGTCAAGTGTTAAAAAGTGAAATGGTAATCACTGGGTTTAAGGGTGGGAGACGTGCTTTAGTTTTAGTTATTATTATAATTTCTCTTTGATTTTTGTATCATGGAACTTAAAATTTCATCTTTTACTGTTTGCTACTCTCTGAACTCTGGATTGTTTCTGCATTCATGGGCTCTATGCTTGAAACTTTGATTTTTTTTTTTTTTTTTTTTATTTTAAGAATTATGTACTATTATTATATAATTTTTTTGAGAGGTTTTCATAAATTGACAGCATTAAAATTGTTCCCAAAAAAATAGATTTGTCAACAAAAAATTTTTTGTTTAAAAAGATAATTAATTCTATGTTTATTATATTTCTATACTATTTTTTGTTTAGCACATATGACTATTAATGGTTGAATATAAATATAAATGTGAATGAGACTTGTATGGATATTTTTGAAAAATATGGGGAGTGTAGTTTTATTGACATCATAAATTTTATGATATTATTTTTTTAATAATGATATAAAAAAATTTATACATAATTTTTGTATAAAATAATGTAATTTAACATGGAGTTTTAATTTTAAAATAAAGTACTCGTGAAGATGTTTTTTATTTATAATATTATTTTGGTGAATTTTTGTTGTATAAATTTTATATATAAATAGAGTTTAAGGGGGAAACTATCAATAGGTTTTAATAATTTGATCAAGTTTTATTGAAAATAATTTGATTTAATTCTCATTAAGTTTATTGAAAATAAGTTTTAATAAAATTGTTGTTAAAAATAATTTTCTCGTATTTTTTTACATGTTCTTAAAAAGTAATTATTATAGACTTTTTTTTGTTATAATTTTTATAAATTGTTATTAAAATTTACAATTAGTGACTCTTTTTTATAACGAATTTTTCAAATTGTAGTTAGAAGTTAAAAAATTTTTGTGACGATTTTTTGAAATTATTATTAAAATTTATAATTAATAATATTTTTTGTGATAAAATTTAATAACGTTTTTTAATAGTATTTGATAAAAAATGTTATTAATTTTTACAAAATTTATTGAATAATAAACTTACTTATTACTTTTTATATGTAAGTTCTATTTAATATAAAAAAAAATAAAAATAAATATGAGAGAAACAAAAAGGGTTTTTTTTTTTTATTCTAGTACCTCATTGTAAATCTTACTAGAATATGATACAATTTTTTAGACATAAAATGGTTTTATTAATGTTTACGACATGACGTCAGGAACATATATACTGCACATGTTTCATATTAGGAATAAATTTTAAAATCTAAAAATTTAATAACTTTTAATTGAGATATCTATTTTTCGTAAAATTTATATTTTTATAATTCTTTTGTCGTGATTTGTCAAACAAGATTATGATGAATATGAAATTCTCAACAACAAAAAAAAATTTGATGAATTTTTCTCTGAGTTTGTTAACCACAAACAACAAAATTTTATTGAGTAAATTTTTATCTTTATTTTTTTTTTAAAAAAAAAGTGAAATTCCATTGATGTCAAGGGAAATAATTTTACTATTTATGTCAGTGTGTAAAATTTTAATCTCTTACTGAAAGTCAATGAATTCATTCATAGTAATCAGCAAAATTTCAAATGTCAATGAGATTTTACAGAAATTCCATTCATATCAGTAAAATTTCACTATCCCTTGCAAAAAGTTAGTGACTAAAATTTCAAAAGTTATTGAAATTTCATTAATAGTAGTGCAATTTTACTAACCTTTAGTGAAAGACAGTGAAATTTCATTGTGTAAAATTGTTTTTAAAGTAGATAAATTTTAAATTCAAGCCTAAAAATTGCAAAATAAATGGAAGTCAATTGCAGAAATTAACTACTTGATTTCAAATTATGGAAAATACCTCAAAACAGATACAGGGTTAGGCTCATCTCAAGTTGAAACATGAAATTGAGGGGCCCGTAGAGCTCAATCGTTCATTTTGTACGACCCTCCGTATATATTATTCATAAAAAAATATTAGATCAATTTAATAATCATAATTTTTTTATTTTATCATGTTTATCTTACAAAAATGAATGATCTATTTTCAAAACCAAAAAAAAAAAATATTTTGTCTTTTTTTTCATTTTATTGTGTTTGTCTTCAAAAAAAAGAATGATCGATCCAATATACTTTTACATGTATTTAGGCCTCGTTTGGCAACTCAATATTTTAGTTTAAAAGTCAAAAACTCATTAAAAAAACTAAAAAGCTAACAACTTATATAAAAAAAATCAAAGATTTCATTTTCTTTTTATTTTTTGCACATCTTTTCGCAAAAAACAAGTCATTCCAAACGTACTAAATTTTTTTATCTCATATTTTACCCAAAAAATTAAAAAGTTACTGAAATAGCCTATTCTCAAGCCAGGCCTTAATCGATTTTTTTTTTTGTCCTTTTCTTGCAATTTTTAAATAACAACTAAATTGCAAATAAAGACAGAAAAAGAAAATTTGTTTCCAAACTAGTTAGTGAGATAATCCACCGATAAAACAGTCTATTTGGAGCCATTTTTTATAATAAAGTGTGGTTGTATAACTCAAAAGGAAGCAAGAGCTAATGTTTAGTCAATGAAAATAGAGCTTTAATTCAAAATTTTATACTCTAATTGTTGGATCTCAAACTCACATGCTTTAAGTAAAAGCAAGACTTTTTTTTCAAAAAGAAGTGCACTGCAAGGCATGATGAGTTAGGCCAAATCAAAAAGGTGAGGTTCAATGGTCCACTTTTGGAATCCACCTACAACTTCTTCTTCCTCTTTCATCATATGCCCCACAATGACCAAAACAATACACCCAATTAATTAACCTTCATGTAAGCAATGGGTAGATAACTACTAAATACATAAAAATTAGAAGTAAAGTCCTTTATTTTTCTTAGTTATTTGTATTTTATATTGAATTTATATAATACATAAAGGTCACCTCCAAAATATTGAGAGTTATATAAACAAAAAAAATTTACAAAATACATATAATGCCATAAGAAGTTTTGATTTTAGAAACATAGCAATGGGTGGTTATTAATATTAAATATGTATAAAAAGTTTATAAATATATGAAAAGTGCATAGAAATGTGTAAAGTATGTAAAAAGTGTACTGAAATTTTAGTTGTTTTTGTATTATCTTTACCTTGGAGACAACTCATAGGGCTGTTATTACCGTAATCCTAAAATAAAAGAGTTATCAAAATGACTTAAATGTTCAAAAATGTTAGTCTCACATAATTCTTGTAAAATATTATATATATATTTTTTTGTAAGAATATACTTTTTCTTTAAAAAAAAATACATGCTTCTATATGTTTTGATGAAATTGTTGCCATCATCATTGCTCAAATCCTTTATTCATCATTATAATAATAGGTCTAATGCAAATTACATATATGCCAAAAGCAGCATGTAATAGAGATTAACAAGAACATCGTAAATTTGAGATTTTTGACAGAAGCATAACAAATTTAAGATTTAATTTGATTTTGGGTAAATTAACAAAATTTTAATCCTTCCCAATTACATTATAATATATAGTTTAATTACATGCTCCGAAGCTCTAGCAAGGCTTTATTTTATTTTTTGCTAAACAAAGAAGAGTAGCTTTATTCATTAATCAAATAAAAAGAGCCTAACACCAAGGCTTTATTCAAATTGCAATTTCAAGCATCTTTTGAGGACAAAAGAACTTTAAGGACTTACAAATTAAAGATGTTTGCAATAAACACACCAGTCCCTTGTTTATCAAGAATCAACATGATTAAAAATGTCTTGAACCAGTTTATTGGTTGATTAGTTCACTTTTCTAGTGTTATTATAATGAAACATTTTGTATCCCATGGATCTTGAGATTTGAAATAAGCTCTGGTCCAAACATTTTGTAGTTTTTAAAAGCTTGCTCTTGTGTAACAATGTTTCTACACACGAAATTTTATGTTTGCAAGTATTTCACCATAGAAGAAGGATTAATACTCTAGTTGCCTATCTATTGAGACCAACATTTAGAATTTTGTCTTGAATTTAAGACGATAACTTAAAACTAGTGTCGCTTATAAAGAGGTATTGATTTTTTAATGAAACAAAGCCCATCTCTTATTCTCTCTTGCTAGGTGTGAGATAATCTCAAACTGATTTCATAACAACTACTGATAACTATCACGTCATACTTCAAATTTTACAATTCCTTGCAAGATTTTGTTATTTTTTATTTTTTATTTTTAAAATTCTCACCAAAAAAAAAAGTGAGACATAAATTTAAGGATAAATCATATTTCTCATAGTCCTAAAAAATTATGTTTGTTGAATTTTTCATGTGCATTTACCATCTCTTTAATAAGAAGAAAGTATATATATATATATATATATGAGTAACGATATATAAGTAGAATTTTTATATAATATTTTTATAAAGAATGAGGTAACTTCTTGTGGTTATTTCATTTCTTATTAAAACACTCAATGTTATTTTTATTATTTCACAAATGCTATTGACATATCATTGTAAATATATTTTTGAATAAAATTTATGTTTGCAAATTACTTTCAAGAGAGGTGATCTTGGAAAGGGAGTAAGATGTTGATAGGGCTTATAGTTGTTTGTGTGATCATTTGGACTGACCACTTCACGTGCATGAAATGCATAAACATCCACAACTTGGAGTTTCTAAAGCTTTAATTAGCACAAGCTTATTACTGCTATTTATGACTATTTATTTAGCTGGCACTGGCAAAAGATGTAATAATTTATTGTAATAAAAATGATCGAAATCCATCACATGATTGCTTGACCTAACTCCCAAAAGTGGTCCATCAATGTACTCACCATGATTTGAAGATTTAAAATGAAGGAAATTGTAACTTAATTAGAAAGTAGAAAGAAGAAAAAAAAGTAATTGCACAATGCGCCTGTTTGGCACAGTCTATTTTTAGCTTAAGTTGACTTATATCTTAAAATAAGGCTTCGTTTGGGAATAAGTTTTTTTAGTAACTTTTTGACATTTTGGCTAAATGTGATGTAAAAAAAATTAGTATGTTTGGGATGACTTTTTGACTTTTTACGAAAAAATGTGCAAAAAGTAAAAAGAAAAGGGAATCTTTGACTTTTTGGTATGGGTTGTTGGCTTTTTGACTTTTTTAGTAATTTTTTAGTTTTTTGGCTAAAAGAGGCACTTGCCAAATGAGGCCAAAGTTATTTTTGTGTGTTTGGTATAGCCTAATGGTATAGATATAGCTTTTTATGAGCTAATTTTCAGTTTTTTCTTTGAGTGGAGAAGAAGCTGCTTTTCCATTTAGCTTAAACAGGAAGCTGAAAATCTGGGACAAAATTACTTAAATGCCCCTCGTCAATTTCAACTATTACGAAAAACCCAAGTATATAAACTGTCTTTCTCAAAACACTGTTCATTTGCTCACTGGAGATAGAGAGAGAGAGAGAGAGAGAAGAAAGATAGTGGTTCGCCGGAAATGGCCCCTCTCTCTCTCTCTCTCTTCATGATATTTTTTTTCTCTCTCTCGTTCGCTCTTTCTCACGATCTGCTCCGTCATAACCTCTCCTCACCACTGCCATCGCGATCGCAATCTGAAACCTAACCATTGTCATCGCTCTCTCTCTCTCTTTCCGGCTGCATAGTTCTTCGGTGTTGCGATCTGAAACACTGGCTGCAGTTAACACTGCCATCGCGATCGCGATCTGAAACCTAACCATTGCCATCGCGATCGACCCGTGCTCTCTCTCTCTCCGTGATCGTGATTGCGATCTGAAACCCTAACTACCGCCATCCCTCTCCCCCCCTCTCTCTCTCTCTCTCTCTCAATCTGCGTTGTTTGTTGCCGTCACCATCGCGATTACTATTTGCGTTGATCTGTGTTGAAACCCTAGCCACTGGCGGTTGTTCGCCGGCAGCGTTGAAACCCTAGAAAAAAAATTAAAGAAAAAGAAAAAAATCAATATTAATATTAATTAAAAAAGAAAAAATTGTATATTTTTGAAGAAAGAGAAAAAAAAACAATATTAATTAAAAAATCAATATTAATTGGTATTAATTATTAATAAATTAATATTGTATATTTTGTAATGAATTAATTATTAATTGATACTAATTAATAACAATTGTTGATTATTAATATTAAGGGGGATGCACCAATAAATCTCAAATTAATAACTTATACACTGTTTAGTCCTAAAAGTTTTCTTATAGACTGAAAGGTCCCATTACAATGTTTCAAACATCAGATTAATGTTTCGAACATTAGATTTCGAACATCAGATTAATGTTTCGAACATTAGATTGATGTGCAAATGGGACTAAATGGAGCATAAGAAAACTTTTAGGACTAAATGGTTCAACTTTTCAGAAATTAGGACTTATGGATAAATTTTCCTAATATTATATTAATTAATAATTTTAGTATTAATTGAGACTAATTAAGCCATTAATTGATATTAATTAATAATTTTAGTATTAATTGATACTAACTAAGCAATTAATTGATACTAATTAATTTATAATGGAAAAAAGTTATTTTACAGCTTATCAACCAAACACTACTCTGCTGCTTAAATCTATAATCTCACAACTGTACCAAATAAGTTAACAGCTTATATTCACAGTTATAAGTTATAATCTGTTAAGCTATAATCTATAATCACTTTCTCACAGCTCTACCAAATAGGGCTAATATAAAGCATAAGTAGAGTCTGTGTTTTAGTGTAAACTAGTATGTGACCTGTGTATGATGCACGAAAATTTATTTTTAAAATAAAATTTTAATTTTGAGTCTTAATATTTTATGTATAAAATATTTTAATAATTAAAAATTAAATACAAATAGATTTGTTAATGGCTGATAAAATTTTTTGTCACTGTGTGTGATTCTATATAAAAGGCTCATACAAATATTTTCTTTCAAAGTTATAAAAAAAAAGGTATATTCTTACCTTGAAATCAAATTCTCATTTGTGTTAATCAAATTTATCAAAAATCATGAATTTCACTTGTATCAAAATATTTTTTTCTAAAAAAATAAAAACAACAAAAAAATTCTATAATATACAAATTAACTAATGATGTATTATATTATGATATATGTTACAAAAGAATAATATTAATTTTAATTTAAAATAAAATTTAAATTTAAATTATTTATTTTAATAATCTTATCCTTATCTTTCTACAAAAGTTTTAGTTGAATACTTATATATAATAAATTTAGTTAAATTATTTATTTGTTTTGATAATTTTAGTTCTATTGTGCTATAAAAGTGTAATTATCATATAATGATTTTATATGATATACATATTAAATTATAAGATAGTAAAAATAAATACTCATTTTGATATTAGAGTGTAGGAGAAGATTAGAGATTGACTTGTACGGCTATCATGTCTGCAAAGTGGAATAGATGGTAAGAAGTAATTGTCTACTTTTTGGGCATTGCACTGAACGGTGCTATTTAGCTCGTAGGGGCCATCACGAGTCCCGTTTTGATAATCTGAACGTTGACTGTGTAGAACTCGTCGAGTACTATATGCTGGTAAAAAATTACGTTAATTGGATATTGATAGCTATTTGATCAGATTTGTTTTTTTCCAACCGTTAATTATAACATCTTTATTTTTTTATACAAAACTGATTTGATCATGTAGCTAACGATATCCGATCAATGTGATTTTTATAGGCATATAGTAATCGACGAGTTTTACACATTGAACGATTCAGATTATCAAAACGGGACCCGTGATGGGTCCCCACGGGCTGGACAGTAGTGTGGTAAAATTACACCAAACTGTGCAACTTTTTGTCACACAACCGCAACACAAATCTGATTTCGTCATATTGATGTGTTGGTGAATAGTGATAAAATTAATTTTTTAATATTTTTTTTTGGTAAATAGTGATGACTTTTTAACTTTTTGAGTAACATTTTAGCTTTTTTGTGACATGCCAAACTTGGCCTAAAAATAATAGTTAAATTAGAAAGAGAATTAGTAATATAAAACTAAAAGTGATTCTAATTATTTAATTTTATTTTTATTTTTATATTTATGTAGAAAATAAAAATATATAGAAATAGAACTATATAAAATTTATTTAAAAGATTAAATATAAATATGTTGTGATTGGATTAAGAGGAAAATACATAAATTAATTATGTAGATGTACGGGGTGCAAATATTCCGCGGAGCCCGTACTCTTTCGTCCAAGCTCCGTGTCTATCCGATCGACCTGCGAGCACAACGGCGGTGAGCTACCAAGCGGTGTGTGGCCAGAAAACCCCTCCGACGGTCAAGTTAGCACACACACTCAGGGAGAGAGAGAGGAAGAGAGATATATCACAATGAGTGTTTCTCACCAAATGATGTTCCATCCCCAATATGGGGGGCGCAGTCATGCTTATATACTTTCTGCGCTCAAATCTGCTCCCATTAGTCTCTTGACACGTGGAGTTGCTCTCCCATCTGTCAGCGCAAATCCAGCTAAATACCACCTAATCAAACCGCCAGACAACATTAGCGGGAACGGACAGCCCGGCAGCACCATCCCGGCCTCCTTCGACCGTGCTGTCTAACGAGCCCAACAATGCTCCTCGCTGAGCACCATCACTACCGAGCTCAGCAGCACTCCGGTGCGACTGTGCTCAAGCCAAGTCAGGCCGGTCTGCGGCAGATCACGATCATCAAGCTAAAACGAGCGAACAAAAGAAGACAAGCTGGCAGAGGATCATCTCGGCTAACTCTGGTTTGGACTTCGGCCGAACAAGCTTCCTCTAGGCATGGCCTAGCCCAGCTCGGCCCAAATACGCTTTGACCACTTTCAGCCCGGCTAGAACGCGACCCAAGCCGAGATTACGAAAATCTCTCTCTCAATTGCCCCTTAATTTCGTCGGCATTTGCGTGACCGAAATTACAATACAAGGCCGGGCTAGACTTTTTGCTCGGTGGTTCACTTTGCTCGGTTTAAAAGCTTCAAAGTTGGCAAGCAACGTTAGCTCGACAACTTCCTTCTTGGGGAATAAAATCAGCTCAGCAACTTGTTTCTTGGCGAGCAAGATCAGCTCGGCAAATAACTCCAAGGTCAGCGAGCAAGGTCAGCTCGGTGACTTTCTTCTTACCGTGCAAGATCAGCTCGGCAAGGAACTCCAAGGTAGGCGAGCAAGGTCCGCTCCGCGACTAGCTTCTTGGCGAGCAAAATCAGCTCGGCAAGGAACTCTAAGGTCGGGAGCAAGGTCCGCTCCGCGACTTGCTTCTTGGCGAGCAAAATCAGCTCGGCAATGAACTCCAAGGTCGGCGAGCAAGGTCCGCTTCGCGACTTCTTTCTTGGCGAGCAAGATCAGCTCGGCAAGGAACTCCAAGGTCGGCGAGCAAGGTTAGCTCGGCGACTTTCTTCTTGGCGAGTAAGATCAGCTCGGCAAGGAACTCCAAGGTCGGCGAGCAAGGTCAGCTCGGTGACTTTCTTCTTGGCGAGCAAGATCAGCTCAGCAAGGAACTCCAAGGTAGGCAAGCAAGGTCCGCTCCGCGACTAGCTTCTTGGTGAGCAAGATCAGTTCGGCAAGGAACTCCATGGTCGACGAGCAAGGTCTGCTCGACGACTTACTTCTTGGCAAGCAAGATCAGCTCGGCAAGGAACTTCAAGGTCGGCGAGCAAGGTCAGCTCGGTGACTTTCTTCTTGGCGAGCAAGATTAGCTCGGCAAGGAACTCCAAGGTCGGGAGCAAAGTCCACTCCGCGACTTGCTTCTTGGTGAGCAAGATCAGCTCGGCAAGGAACTCAAAGGTCAGCAGGCAAGGTCCGCTCCGCGACTTGTTTCTTGGCGAGCAAGATCAGCTCAGCAAAGAACTCCAAGGTCGGCAGGCAAGGTCCGCTTTGCGACTTCCTTCTTGGCGAGCAAGATCAGCTCGGCAAGGAGCTCCAAGGTCGGCGAGCAAGGTCAGCTCGCGACTTCCTTCTTGGCGAGCAAAATCAGCTCAGCAAGGAACTCCAAGGTCAGCGAGCAAGGTCAGCTCGGTGACTTTCTAATTGGCGAGCAAGATCAGCTCAGCAAGGAACTCCAAGGTCGGCGAGCAAGGTCAGCTCGGTAAGGAACTTCAAGGTAGGCGAGCAAAGTCCGCTTCGCGACTAGGTTCTTGGCGAGCAAGATCAGCTCAGCAAGGAACTCCATGGTCGATAAGCAAGGTCCGCTCAGCGACTTACTTCTTGGTGAGCAAGATCAACTCAGCAAGGAACTCCAAGGTCGGCGAGCAAGGTCAGCTCGGCGACTTTCTTCTTGGCGAGCAAGATCAGCTCGGCAAGGAACTCCAAGGTTGGGAGCAAGGTCCGCTCCGCGACTTGCTTCTTGGCGAGCAAGATCAGCTCGGCAAGGAACTCAAAGGTCAGCGGGCAAGGTCCGCTCCGCGACTTGCTTCTTAGCGAGTAAGACCAGCTCGGCAAGGAACTCCAAGGTCGGCGAGCAAAGTCCGCTTCGCGACTTCAGGTCGGCGAGCAAGGTCAGCTCGGCGACTTTCTTCTTGGCGAGCAAGATCAGCTCGGCAAGGAACTCCAAGGTCAGCGAGCAAGGTTAGCTCGGCTACTTTCTTCTTGGCGAGCAAGATCAACTCGGCAAGGAACTCAAAGGTCAGCAGGCAAGGTCCGCTCCGCGACTTGCTTCTTGGCGAGCAAGATCAGCTCAGCAAAGAACTCCAAGGTCGGCAGGCAAAGTCCGCTTTGCGACTTCCTTCTTGGCGAGCAAGATCAGCTCGGCAAGGAGCTCCAAGGTCGGCGAGCAAGGTCAGCTCGCGACTTCCTTCTTGGCGAGCAAAATCAGCTCAGCAAGGAACTCCAAGGTCAGCGAGGCGACTTTCTAATTGGCAAGCAAGATCAACTCAGCAAGGAACTCCAAGGTCGGCGAGCAAGGTCAGCTCGACGACTTTTTTCTTAACGAGCAAGATCAGCTCGGCAAGGAACTCCAAGGTAGGCGAGCAAGGTCCGCTTCGTGACTAGCTTCTTGGCGAGCAAGATCAGCTCGGCAAGGAACTCCATGGTCGATAAGCACGGTCCGCTCGGCGACTTACTTCTTGGCGAGTAAGATCAACTCGGCAAGGAACTCCAAGGTCGGCGAGCAAGGTCAGCTCGGCGACCTTCTTCTTGGCGAGCAAGATCAGCTCGGCAAGGAACTCCAAGGTTGGGAGCAAGGTCCGCTCCGCGACTTGCTTCTTGGCGAGCAAGATCAGCTCGGCAAGAAACTCAAAGGTCAGCGGGCAAGGTCCGCTCCGCGACTTGCTTCTTAGCGAGTAAGACCAGCTCGGCAAGGAACTCCAAGGTCGGCGAGCAAAGTCCACTTCGCGACTTCCTTCTTGGCGAGCAAGATCAGCTCGGCAAGGAATTCCAAGGTCGGCGAGCAAGGTCAGCTCGGCGACTTTCTTCTTGGCGAGCAAGATCAGCTCGGCAAGGAATTCCAAGGTCGGCGAGCAAGGTCAGCTCGGCGACTTTCTTCTTGGCGAGCAAGATCAGCTCGGCAAGGAACTCCAAGGTCGGGAGCAAGGTTGGCTCCGCGACTTGCTTCTTGGCAAGCAAGATCAGCTCGGCAAGGAAGTCAAAGGTTGGCGGGCAAAGTCCGCTCCGCGACTTACTTCTTGGCGAGCAAGATCAGCTCGGCAAGGAACTCCAAGGTCGGCGAGCAAGGTCCTCTTCGCGACTTCCTTCTTGGCGAGCAAGATCAGCTCGGCAAGGAACTCCAAAGTCGGCGAACAAGGTCAGCTTGGCAACTTTCTTCTTGGCGAGCAAGATCAGCTCGGCAAGGAACTCCAAGGTCGGCGAGCAAGGTCAGCTCGGCGACTTTCTTCTTGGCGAGCAAGATCAGCTCGGCAAAGAACTCCAAGGTCGGCGAGCAAGGTCAGCTCGGTGACTTCCTTCTTGGCGAGCAAGATCAGCTCGGCAAGGAACTCCAAAGTCGGCGAGCAAGGTTAGCTCGCGACTTCCTTCTTGGCGAGCAAAATCAGCTCGACAAGGAACTCCAAGGTCGGTGAGCAAAGTCAGCTCGGCGACTTTCTTCTTGGCGAGCAAGATCAACTCGGCAAGGAACTCCAAGGTCGATGAGCAAGGTCAGCTCCGTGACTTTCTTCTTGGCGAGCAAGATCAGCTCAGCAAGGAACTCCAAGGTAGGCGAGCAAGGTCCGCTCTGCGACTAGCTTCTTGGCGAGCAAGATCAGCTCGGCAAGAAACTCCATGGTCGACGAGCAAGGTCCGCTTCGCGACTTCTTTCTTGGCGAGCAAGATTAGCTCGGCAAGGAACTCCAAGGTCGGCGAGCAAGGTCAGCTCGGCGACTTTCTTCTTGGTGAGCAAGATCAGCTCGGCAAAGAACTCCAAGGTCGGCGAGCAAGGTCAGCTCGGCGACTTTCTTCTTAGCGAGCAAGATCAGCTCGGCAAGGAACTCCAAGGTCGGGAGCAAGGTTCGCTCTGCGACTTGCTTCTTGGCAAGCAAGATCAGCTCGGAAAGGAACTCAAAGGTTAGCGGGCAAGGTCCGCTCCGCGACTTGCTTCTTGGCAAGCAAGATCAGCTCGGCAAGGAACTCCAAGGTCGGCAAACAAGGTCCGCTTCGCAACTTCCTTCTTGGCGTGCAAGATCAGCTCGGCAAGGAACTCCAAGGTTGGCGAGCAAGGTCAGCTCAGTGACTTTCTTCTTGGCGATCAAGATCAGCTCGGCAAAGAACTCCAAGGTCGGTGAGCAAGGTTAGCTCGGTGACTTTCTTCTTGGCGAGCAAGATCAGCTCGGCAAGGAACTCCAAGGTAGGCGAGCAAGGTCCGCTCCACGACTAGCTTCTTGGTGAGTAAGATCAGCTCGGCAAGGAACTCCATGGTCGATGAGCAAGGTTCGCTCGTCGACTTACTTCTTGGCGAGCAAGATCAGCTCGGCAAAGAACTTCAAGGTCGGCAAGCAAGGTCCGCTTCGCGACTTCCTTCTTGGCGAGCAAGATCAGCTCGCCAAGGAACTCTAAGGTCGGGGAGTAAGGTCAGCTCGCGACTTCCTTCTTGGCGTGCAAGATCAACTCGGCAAGGAACTCCAAGGTCGGCGAGCAAGGTCAGCTCGGCGACTTTCTTCTTGGCGAGCAAGATCAGTTCGGCAAGGAACTCCAAGGTTGGCGAGCAAGGTCAGCTCGGCGACTTTCTTCTTAGCAAGCAAAATCAGCTCAGCAAGGAGCTCAGAGGTCGGCGGGCAAGGTCCGATCCACGACTTGCTTCTTGGCGAGCAAGATCAGCTCGGCAAGGAACTCCATGGTCAACGAGCAAGGTCAGCTCGGCGACTTTCTTCTTGGCAAGCAAAATCAGCTCAGCAAGGAACTCAGAGGTCGGCGGGTGTAGACACCCCATTTTTGACCGTCCTCAAGACTTGGGCGTCACCGCTTGGACACCCGGTGATTATCCATGATTGTGTTCGTCTCGAGTTCCCAGAGGCCTCGGCAGCTCGCCTCGTTTCAGGACCTCTTGACTCGGCTGCTTCGTGTTCGGTTTTGGCACCAAACACTTGTGTTTTTGCATTTGAGGGTAGAGGGAGGCTTGTTAGCCATCCCTGAATCCCACCGGCTGCCACCACCCCCCACCGGCACTCAATTTTGTCCGTCGGCACTTTTTTCTCAAAAACTTTGGCCGATCGGCACTATATGTTGCCGACCGGCACTTTTTTGTGCCGGTGACGTTTTTGGATGGCCGGTGACCCTTCTGAACCCCCCTGAGGATGGTGTATGCCAGCTGTGCCAGCTGGATTACACCATCACCCCTCCCCGTGCATAGGATTGACCCCCTTGCCCTTTGAACCCCTTTAAGCTTCTAGAAGCTTGACCCCTTTTGGCCAAGCTTCTTGGAGAAGCTTGGCCAGCTGTTTTGGCTTCTCCAAGAAGCCTTGCACCTCCTTGACCCCTTTGAGCCTTTTCCTTTGCTTAGCCATTAAGTCTTGGCTTGGTCTTGGCCTATATAAAGACCACCCCTCTCCATTGCTCAAGGGTTAGCCATTTTAGACCTAAAAACCAGAGCTTATACATATATCTCTGATATACATCCATATATATCTATATCTCCCTCTCTCTCCCCTTGTGTGTGTGTTTTTGGACCAAAAAGTGTGATTTCACCTCACTTTTGCACCATTACACACACTACTACACCTTAATCCGAGATTGGGAGGCTTGGAGGTTTGTTTTGAGTGATCTTGGACTGGTTTTGATCACTAGAGGAGGGCTGCTCCACCTGTTCTTCATTGGATCTTCAAGGGTAAACTTTTTGCTTTAGTTTCCCCATTCTTGCAACTACTTTCTACCCCTTTTGCTTTGTGATTTTGGATTTGTGTTTAACATAAAAAAAACCTTGTTTTTACTTGCTCAAGAACTTTCATTAAGGTCACTTTTGTATTTGAGTGAAGCCTCACTCTTTTAGGCCTTGTTTTGGCCCTTTTGTGCCCTTTTTTGGAGCATTGTCTAACTTCATTGTTTTTGTCTTCTCACCACTGAAAACCAGTGGGTTTTCAGTGGTGAGGGAGGTGTTTTCAAGTCTCATATAGGGGAGAGACACCCCTCTCCCCCTCCTCCTTTGCTTGCCTTTGTATTTGGCCTAAAAGGTAGCATGTGTGCATAGCCTTGTATGGCTTTATTTCAGAGTTTTTTTGAGTGTTTTGGAGCATGTTTAACCTCTGTTTTGGGTCGGATTTGTGGCCTCTAGCATGCCTCTCATACTTGCTTTGAAATGCTCTTTTATGCCTAAAAGCATGTCATGCATTTAGGCCATGTTCCTTGCATATCTTAGCTTGATTCCATGAGGGTATTAGCATCATATTACCATGTATAAGGGTTATGAGCCACTGATTTTGCCATGTTTGGTGTGCTTGACATGGCTACTTTGCATTATGGCTTGTTAGCCTTGAGTATGTGATCCATGGATATGCGTTGGTTATGTTATTTGAGTGACTTGGAGTCATTTAACATGCATGTTTTAGCTCTTGTATCGTGCTCATGTGTCCCCATTTACCATCTTATTCATGCTTTAAATTGTTGGCCTCTTATGCTTCAAAGAGGGTCTTATGCATGATTGTATGTTTAGAGTTTTTGGGATGCCATGTGTGTGAGTTTTGGGTGTGTTCTTGCATACCAAAAATCTGTTTTTGCTTGTCCAAAATAGGCCATGAGTGGTCATGTTCGTAGGCAATAGAATGCTCCACTTTGTGCCTTAGCCTTAGGCCTTTTGGCTTGCATGTTTGCATGAATATTTGTCCACCTTTTCAGCCCATTTTCGCCACTGTTTTGGGGAGATTTGAGGTCTCCCCCATTATGGTCTAGTCCACCATTGCATGCTTGCCTTATGCTTGTTACATGTTTGGTTCATTAAGTGTTGTAGCATGATTACCCTACGCTTGATTTACCCTTGTTTGCATTACATTTGCACTTTGCATGTTGCATTACATTTGGCATGTTTGCATCTTAGTATTAGGTTGTATTGTGGAGCTATGTTTGCATAACATGCATTGCATTACTTGGTTTGGGGTGTCAAGCCAAGTTGAGGGTTAGGATGAGTTCATACCATAAGTGATGCAACTTGTCCTACCTCTTGGTCACCAAGGCCCTTGACCAACACATGATAAGGCCTTGGATTTCATTTGAATGTTGCATGCATAATACCATTGAAACGCAACCTTGGTATCTTAGGCCATCATGCACCAAGGTGTACAATTGATAGCCCTAGAACCAAGAGCCATGTTTCCTTGAGTCTCATTCATGATAGGAAGCATTGGCCATGCATAAATATGCTCAAAAATCCAATACCATGCACTGCTGCCTGCTGCCTGCTGCTGCTGTCAAACTGTCTTCTGCAGGAATTTTGTGCCGACCGGCAAGAAAAAGTGCCGACCGGCACTGTATTTCTGGCCGATAGACTATTTTGCAAGCCGGTGGCCACCACAAGCAGCCGGTGGTAGTTTCCTCCAGCCGGTGGCATTCATCAGAACACAAGGAAGGTTCCCTGGGACTTTGGGAATTTTTGGAGAGGCAGGGCAGTAGAAATAGAGGTGGCAGTGGCACGGTGTGGGCTTTCCGGGCAAGTCGGAACGAGCATGCATCATTCACGCATCCCGAGGCAGGGCTGAGGCCCCTTTTTTATTTACTTGATTTAATTTTAGTAATTAGAATTTTGTGATAATTTATTCATTTATTCTTTGGACTGTATTATTCTTTCGGTCCCTCTGTGTGAGGGCAAAGTTGTAATAAGTGTGTGTGAGTGGGTGTATGTCTTCCAATCCCCATTTCTTTCTTCCCTTTTATTTACCCGCTTTTGATGGTAGATTAGGGCACATCTAAATTAGCATACCTTATGCAATGCATGCGTGCATCCATGCATTTGTTTACATGCACCGGGCTCGGTACATCATACAAACTGCATCGTATTTTCAATTCCAATTTGAATACGTGATAGTTGTAACATTTCACGTGCTATGCTTAGGGTTAGCCGAGCCTACTCTAGAATGCATTTATGCCTGTGTTGCATTAGTCACTTAAACATGAGCTAGGTCATGCATGTTTGCTAATCGGGTTATTGTTTTTGGCACGGAGTACGATGTAAGTTTTTATGCTTTAGCACTTCGCATGCGTGTGAATGTTGCCATGACAGTATGCTTACCATGCGGCTAAGTGCTTATGTGAGATAAACTGTTTGAGTGCCTGTGGGTGGAGGTTGGGTTGCTTGAGTTGGAGTAACTCATTGAAATCCGCATTTTAGCCTACTTGCGAGTAGCAAAACCGACACGTTTTTCGAGATAAAACGGATATGCAATGATTATTTCCGAATTAGGCAACCTAGTCTATACTTGTTTGCTGTGCGCATAACGTAGTAAATCTAGGCTAATAATCGGTATAAGAGCATGTAATGTTTTCAAAATCGGATATCACGGTTAGTAGAGGCCGGTCTTCGAACCGGGCGAAAGGGGGTGCTCATAGCTGACCTTCCCCGATCGTACCCAAGCTCCCGAGCCAAGACATTTGGTGATGACGGACACGTGGCCTTCGGCACCGAGTCAGGGTTTCCTAAATTCCCCCATAAAAAATATTTAGGTGGCGACTCTGTAATCTGGCAAAGCAGTCCATGTTTGGCACTACTTTTCAAAAATATGTTTTTCTTCAAAACGATTTGCCAGAGTTGGACTCTTTGGTTCAGATTAAGAACCGTGACAATTTGAGTCCGAACTGTAGTGAACCCAATATGAACAGAACGGGACTTAACCCTCCCGGGGCGTTCGGGGACGTCTACAGCGGGCAAGGTCCGCTCTGTGACTTGCTTCTTGGTGAGAAAGATCAGCTCGGCAAGGAATTCTAAAGTTGATTAAAACCATCAACGAACCTCTTGCCAAGTAAAATTCATTCGACAAGGAATTCCTGATTCGAGAAAATCATAAACAAACCTTTTGCCGAGCAAAATCCGTTCGGCAAGGAATTCCAAAGTTGATTAAAACCATCAATAAATCTCTTGCCGAGCAAAATCCGCCCTGCAAGGAATTTAGATCTTTCCATCAAAATGATTGTTAGTTGTCCCTTAGACCGCACTAAATCCGTTTGGCGAGGCAAAAATACAACAATTTTCAAGAAAATGGTCTACTTGTTTCATAGTGCCAATGGCAAAAAGGGTTACAAAAACAGAACTAAGAAGAAAACTTTAGATTGGCAGAGTTCGATGTTCTGAAAATGGTTCGACCATTTACATTCCGCGAGTTTTTATGCCCTTTTCCTCGGCCTTCTTACAAACATCTTACAAAAAACCGAACTCCCTATATCTCTTCCATGGGGGTTTGCATGACAATCATCTTGTCCGACTGCGTGAACCTTTCGCACTACTATCTTATTTTCTACTATCGGATTTGTTGTCACGGTAGCTGCGGCTGCATCGTCTTCGACTCGGATGTGTTCATTAATGTGTTGCATGAGCAATTCCATGGTTGACGGTTGATTCATTGTGAGCGAGTCTCTCAGTCGATGTCCAACTGGAAAACCGCGCTTATACTGAGTGATTGCAAGGTTGGTCGGGCAATCAAGGATCTCGTTGAATGTCTCTCAATACTTAGTGTTATATGCCTTCAAAAAGTCGTCCGGCTCCATCTTTACTCTCAAGAGATGATCAACTTCCTTGGGCGTTTTGGCGTTTGTCTTAAATCTGGTGACAAATGTCTCTGCCAACTGTTGCCACCCCTCGATGCTTCCCTCCGGCAGCCTCTCAAACCATTTCAAGCCCAGCTCGCCCAAACTCGACGGGAAGATTAGGCACATAAGAGCGTCATTGCACCTATGTCCGGCCATGACCTGCCGGAAGTGGCTTACATGCATGTATGGATCGGTCTTTCCGTCGTAGAGCGTAAACTTGGGCTGGTGAAAACCGGCGGGGAGCGGTGTGGTTTCTATCTCAAGGGAGAAGGGGGTGGCGTTTAGCCTCGCCAAATCTGTGTCTAGAAGGAGAGGCACGGCTGGGCGGGGTGGTGGCATGATGACCTCTTCACTGGCGTGACCCCCGTAAGATAGTGTCACGATCCAAACCCGCCCCTATAGGTTTAGCATCGTAACCGGCCAGTAATCCTTGGATTACCGAAGGCCTCAAACTGATTAGCAAAATTAAGGGGCTAGCGGAAGCAAACACATAAATATAGTTGTCCAATAAGCTGTGCTGACTTATATGAAACGGAATATTTAAAACTTTATATACATAACCGGTAGTCAACCATACATTATACCCACACACATTACAGTATTTTAAGTACAGCCAACGACATCGAATCAAGTCTTATATGAACAAAAACCACAAAACTTAAACACAAGACGCTTCGGGAACCTCCGCGTGAGGCATAATGGTTGGCTAACAACGGAACACAGATCCAGACAAAACCTTCAGACTCGAACTCCAGAATGCTCACCTATATATATAAATACAAACAGTGAGCTAAAACCCAGTGAATAACATTAAGGTAAAGGGGTTAGTGAACGGAATCCGAACATATCAAAAGTGGAAAACAGATCATAGCATAATCATCATCATATCAGAACATAATAATGGTACATCCCATAGAACACATCACAGAACGTCTTCCGACTAGAGTAATCGGTTCTGGATACCGATTAAACACATATCACCACAATGAAGTGGCTAACGAGATCTCGTAAACTTGTATGTCATGGACCCGCATTTTCATGACGTCCCCCATGACTTGGGACTATCTATGGATGCCATAATAGATTTCAAACTTGGGATATTCGTTCACGTAAACAGATATCATATCAGAAATCATAGCTTATCACATTTCATTTGGAACATAATTCATATGAACGTATCTTTACGATAACGTTACAGTGGTTCTTGCAAACGGTTAATCAATCTTCAGACATTGACCTACAAACACAAAGGTACATAACACAACATATCTCATTATTATACATTCACATGGCCAACACAGCTTAACTTTCTTATTACATAGGTTTCTTGTTCCTTCTTGTCACAGTGCTTAAACACACACACACACTTGCAACTCCTTGACTTAGTATATTCTTTTTTTAGTGTGTTTCTAATCCATAACCTCATTACTAATTCAGTAAACAGTGTTATTTCATAAAACAGTTCAGTCATTCGTTCAGAAAGTAATCTCAATTGAACATATCTTTACAACATTGTTACTCACAGAGTTCTGGGCTACAGATAAGCTAGAGCGTCCCCAGATGCCAACCCTACACAGTTACAGAGTGAACACACACTAAGCTACACAGTTGGGAAAGTCATCTACCTTTAGCTGAATTCGCCTACAATAACAGCTTTCATTCAAGTATTGGAATGGCACCTTTCGAGGCTTTATATGGTAGGAAATGTCGATCTCCAATTTACTGCTGGGCAGAAGTTGGAGATGGGCCCTTGCTTGGGCCCGAGATTGTATATGAAACTACTGAAAAAGTGAAACTGATTCAACAAAGACTGAAAACCGCACAGAGCTGACAGAAAAGTTATGCGGACGTCCGAAGACGAGACAGAGAGTATGAAGTAGGTGATCATGTCTTTGTTAAAGTGACACCGATGAAAGGCCAGGCTCGTTTTGGAGTCAAGGGTAAGCTAGCGCCGAGATATGTCGGACCGTATGAGATCATTGAAAAAATCAATCCGGTGGCATATCAAGTAGCGCTTCCTCCTGAAATGGAGCATATGCATAACGTGTTCCATATTTCAATGTTGAGGGATTACCTCCGGGATCCTTTCCATGTGATTGAGCCTACCCGTGTAGTGCTAAGTGATGACTACACTTACGAAGAACGGCCCATTCAGATTGTGAACAGACGGATCAAGAAGTTAAGAAATAAAGAGATTCCATTAGTGAAAGTTGACTGGCAAAACCATGGTGGCGTGTATGCCACTTGGGAGAGGGAAGATGATATGATGAAGAGATATCCTGAATTGTTCCCACTAAATCCTGTTTTCTTTCAAAATGAAGGTAATTCGAGTTTGGAGAACCAAACTCTTTGTAAGGAGGGGAGACTGTGACAACCCTCACCACTGTTTACTGATAAGGCCACTGCTTACTGCTAAACTGTGACTGAACTGGTTAAGTAAATGATTAGACTGAAATTCCGAATTAATTACATGAATATATTGTGTTGTTTGCATTTCTATCTATTGACTGTTAAATGCATCTGTTCATGTTTCATGCTTTAAACTGCAAATTGAAGGCCTTATCGGCGGCCGAATCTGAAATTGATTTATGTTTTGTGCTAGTCAAAATTAATGTGATTTTATGGCATATTTAATTGAAATACGATTTGGTGTGATTAAATTAGATTAAATGAAGCTAAATTATAAGAGTTGGCCTTATTTACCAATTTGCCACATTAGTGGCCCACTACTTAGGACATATTGGGATTTGTTTTCATCTCATTTTGTACATTCCATCAGCCACTCCTTGAGCCTTAGCCGACTGAGAGAGAGAGAGAGAGAGTTAGGAGAGCTTGGTTTCAACAAAGTTTTGCTCGGAGACTTGAAGAAATTGTAGAGGATTTGTGCAATTAAGCTTATAATCTTGAGTTTGAAGACCTAAGGTTAGAACTCATCTTCTTGGTTGTGAGTTTAAGTTGTGCCTTGCATGGTCTATGTTAATTTTGAGGTTTAGAGCCAAGATATGGCTTAATGTGTTGAATTAAGAGTTTTATTCTTGCATGCATGTATATATTTTGAAGTTTTGAGGTTGTAGTTCATAAATTCCTCACATGCATGTCCATATCTTAAGTATAGTTCATGAATTCATCTTATTTTGAGGTAATGAGCTCGTTTGAGCATGTATTTGGAGCCTTGAATTTATTGAACACATGCATGTAAAGTTCTTATTTCGTTTATAAAGTTTTATTTGAAATTGGTGTTTAATTGAACTACCTTTGGGCCTTGATTTTACAAATTGAGCTTTGAATCATGTTATATTATGAGTTTTAAAGTGTTTTCCAAAAAATTGGCCTTAAAGGATCGAATTTGATGCATTAAAACTTGGTTTTGAGCTTGAGGATCAAATCTGGAATTTCCAGAATTTGGACTCACGCTCGAGCGGGGAAGTTGGCGCTCGAGCGTGAAATACGTGCTCCCAGCACTTTGCATTGTTTTACAATCTGCTCGAGCAGGGAAATGCACGCTCGAGCGGGGACTTGTGTCACACGCTCGAGCGGGTGTCGAGCGCCCATCGAGCGTGATTTTCACGCATCTAGTACTTTTGCCATGTTTTGCAGTTCGCTCGAGCATGGGAAGTGACGCTGGAGCGGAGAACCTTTGTCTGTATGTCCGCTCGAGCGTAGAAAGCCACGCTCGAGCGTGACCCCTGTTTTCTGAAAATTTTGTAAAGTGTTTAAAAGTGCATCATTGCATCCTCATTCCATTCTAGGCATTCTTAGGCCTAGTTTAAGGCATCTTAATGAGGATATTGACGTAGAACCACACCGAGGCAAATTAGGTATTAAGTTATTATTTTTCCAACTGTGTAGCTTAGTGTGTGTTCACTCTATAACTGTGTAGGGTTGGCATTCGGGGACGCTCTAGCTTATCTGTAGCCCAAAACTCTGTGAGTAACAATGTTGTAAAGATATGTTCAATTGAGATTACTTTCTGAACGAATGACTGAACTGTTTTATGAAATAACACTGTTTACTGAATGAATGCTTGTCCTAATTGCGAACTGTATTCGTGGCATCCATAGCAATTTACTGTTACTGTACTGTACTGCTACTGTCACAGAGATCTCTGTCGGTTCCCATGTTGGAACCACTACTGTTTACTGATATGATGGCCATCAACTGACTGTTCGGTCTATAAAACCTACTGTACTGTTTGCTATTGGATGTACCACTTATGACTGCTATGATCGAATAACTGTTATACTGATTAATGACTGTTTTCAATACTGAAAGGACATTCATTCTTAACCTCTTTACGCATATGTTATTCATTGAGATTTAGCTCACTACTCATATATATATGTAGGTGTACAGGCACCGGACCGTTGCTAGGAGCGTCGGGATAAACTCCAGTTTTGTCAAGCCAACCACTTTGCCTCACTGAGAGGTTCCAAGTCCTTCAAGCTAGGGCTTTTTGGGGTGTTTTAGATTTCCCCTTTTTGTATCTGGTTTTGTAATACTGTATAGACTGAATGATGTTTTACTGTACTGTTCTAGTAGGGATTAGGTCCCTGTCCTGGATGACTATATATGGATGTATATGTACTGTTTATGTGTATATGTATGAAAAGTCTTTTTTGCATACAGACTGTCACAGCTCATTGGACATCTTTTAATTACTGTTTTGGCTTCCGCCAGCCCCTGTACTATGTGTTACTGTATTACTGTTAAACAGGCCTTTAGTAATCTCGGATTACTGGCCGGTTACGGTGCTAAACCCATAGGGGCGGGTTTGGGTCATGACAGATAGCCGCTGGAGCGCCGGCACCCTTTGAGTCTTTCGCCGGCGAGCCCGCTCCTTCAAGACTACCCGCAAGTCCTCTGAGCGAGCGGAGTAGGAATATCTCGACGTCGTCGCCGGACGTGAGGGTTGATAGGTACTATCTTGTGTGCTAGACTTCTCTACAGGCGCGTCGGAATCTCCAACCCTGTAACTTCTGGTGATAGAAAGGGAGGGAGTGTACCGCTGGCTCTGACTGCCTGAACGGCGTGGTTGGGTGCGCTCACTGTGGTCTCCCACTCCAGCAACACCCTTCCCTTTGACATGCCGTTTGAGAGCTTCCATCTCTGCTACCATTCTCCGGATAACGGCGTCTTGGTCCTTAACTTGTGCTCCAGACGTCTAGCATGCGATTCCCTTTGCCGCCGGTATCCATCTGGGCTTCGCGAGTGACCAAAACTTCTAGCGCGTTTATCACGCGCGTCTCTTGAATGTCCTCCTAGAGAAGTCTCCAGGTCCGCCATGTTTGGAACGGCGGGGAGTCCGTCTCTCCGTCTGGCCGACTCCGGGGTAACACCGTCGATGGCGGACAACGGTATTTCGTTGTTGTTTGCCATGGAAGGCGATCAGATGAGCTTGGAAGACAAGGTTTTGTCTATCAAGTTTCCCACAGACGGCGCCAATTGTACGGGGAGCAAATATTCCGCGGAGCCCGTACTCCTTTCGTCCAAGCTCCTTGTCTATCCGATCGACCTGCGAGCACAACGGCGGTGAGCTACCCGGCGGTGTGTGGCCGGAAAACCCCTCCGACGGTCAAGTTAGCACACACACTCAAGGAGAGAGAGAGGAAGAGAGAGATATATCACAATGAGTGTTTCTCACCAAATGATGTTCCATCCCCAACATGGGGGGCGCAGTTATGCTTATATACTTTCTGCGCTCAAATCTGCTCCCATTAGTCTCTTGACACGTGGAGCTGCTCTCCCATCTGTCAGCGCAAATCCAGCTAAACACCACCTAATCAAACCGCCAGACAACATTAGCGGGAACGGACAGCCCGGCAGCATCATCCCGGCCTCCTTCGACTGTGCTGCCTAACGAGCCCAGCAATGCTCCTCGCCGAGCACCATCACTACCGAGCTCAGCAACACTCCGGTGCGACTGTGCTCAAGCCAAGTCAGGTCGGTCTGCGGCAAATCACGATCACCGAGCTAAAACGAGCGAACAAGAGAAGACAAGCTGGCAGAGGATCATCTCGGCTAACTCTAGTCTGGACTTCAGCCGAACAAGCTTCCTTTCGGCATGGCCTAGCCCAGCTCGGCCCAAATACACTTGGACCACTTTCAGCCTGGCCAGAACCGCGACCCAAGCCGAGATTACGGAAATCTCCCTCTCGGTAGAGTATTGATTTTTTCTTTAATATTCTTTGTGAATTATTAGCTGACCCTATTTGATAGAACTTAAGACTTGGTTTAGTTTGGTTTATTCTTTTTGAATTATACAAACGTATTGTCTATAGGTTTATAAAATTTAAATAAAATATAAATGTTACAACGATAAAACTGAATAGACAATGAAAAATAATCCGTGTGATGGACAGGAATTTATTTTTAAAATGAAAAATTAATTTTGAATCTTAAAACTTTGTGTAAAAAATTTTAAAAATTGAAAATCAAATACAAACAGGTTTGTTAATGGCTGGTGAAATTTTTTCTCATTGTGTGTGTGATCTTATGTAAAAGACTCAAAAAAAAAATTAAAAATTAAAAATTAAAAAAGTCAAATTACCAACACCCCCTCGAGGTTTGACTAAAATACGGATTCCTCCTTGAGGTTTGGGAAATTACAAATTGCCCTCTGAGGTTTATATTTGTTACGCAAATATAAATCTCAGAGGGCAAATTGTTATGCAAATATAAATCTCAGGGGGCGGGATGTAATTTCTCAAACTTCAGGGGGAATCTGTTTTTTCGTCAAATCTCAAGGAGGGTGTTGGTAATTTGCCCATTAAAATAAATGTACTTTCAACCTGAAATCAAATCCTCATTTGTCGTAATCAAATTTATCAAAAATCATGAATTCTACTTGTATCAAAATAATTTTTGCTGAAAAAGTAATAAAAATTACAAAAAATTCTATAATATACAAATTATGACTTGGTTATAACTTATGGTGTATTATTTTAGTTATTAATCAAAAAGATCTTTACTAATTTCTTATTTTTTTTTGTAATGTTTAAAGTGGTGTATCGAGTCTTTAATTATGTTTTAAGTAGTGTTTGATTATGATTTGTTATAATATTTTTATATGATAATATTTAAGTATTTTATTACACGAAAAAGTGCATAAGGTGGGTTGACTCAAAAGTACAATTTATACTTATATCAGTAAGATCGTAAGAGTTATTTACATTGATGTATAAACAATTATAAATTCAAATCATAAACAGTGTCCTAAAAGAGAATGAGGCACAAAATCTCTATAACCTTGATAATTTCAGTTCTCAAAATGGTTCTGATTAATTATGTAACACAACATAATAACTGCAAATTTTTTATTACAGCCAAATTATTTTTGCATATCTCTTCTAGTAGAACTCATGAAGATGCATTATTAGTAATATTATATATTCAAAATTTTTAATGAAAAATTATTTAAGAAACATCAATAGGTGCCTTAAATATACACAATCATTTTTGATGAATTATTATTCTTCAAAATAATATTTCACACTATTCATCATTTGGCATTTGTCAATTATCTTTTAAAAACTTAAAAAAAAAAATATTAAGTTCCATTAGTTTAATCAATCAATATTAAATTGAATGCTACACATGTATGCAAATCACTTCTAGAAATATCTTGTCTCACATAAAATCACGATGGAGTTAACTTTAATTAATGTAATAATCTTTTATACTATGATATATGTTACAAAAGGATAATTTTAATTTTAATTTAAAATAAAATTAAAAATTAAAATTATTTATTTTAATAATCTTAACCTTGTTGTTCTATAAAAGTGTTACTTGAATACTTATATATAATAAATTTGGTTAAATTATTTGTTTATTTTGAAAATTTTAGTTCTATTGTATTATAAAAGTGTAATTATCATATCATGATTTTATATGATATATATATATATATATAATTAAATTATAAGATAATAAAATAAACACTCATTTTGATATTAAAAATAATAGTTAAATTAAAAAGAGAATTAGTAATATAAAACTAAAAGTGATTCTAATTATTTAATTTTATTTTTATTTTTATATTTATTTGGAAAATAAAAATATGTAGAAATAGAACTATACAAAATTTATTTAAAAATTAAATATAAATATGTTGTGATTGGATTAGGAAGAAAATATATAAATCAAATATGTAGAGTATTGATTATTTTTGTTTAATATTTTATTTGAATTATTCATACATATTGTATATAGGTATACACGATTTAAAATAAATATAAATATTTTGTAATGAATAATTTCATTTTAAATAAAAGATTAAATATAAATTAATATTAAGACATCAATAAGATAGACAAAAAAATATAAAAGAAATTTAATTTGATCCATGTGATATATGTAATTAAGCCCATTTTGTCTTATTTATTTATTTGTATATCGAGATAATTTTTTTTTTACAAATATCATAATAATCAAATTAAAATATTAACTATATAAAATAAATCTGATAACGACAAAACTAAATACACAATGAAAAATCTATAGAAGGTAAGTATTTTTAAGGGGGATGCACCAATAAATCCCAAATTAATAACTTATGCACTGTTTAGTCCTAAAAGTTTTCTTATAGACTGAAAGGTCCCATTACAATGTTAATAACATCAGATACAATGTTAATAACATCAGAGTCATGTTACAAACATTAGATTTCAAACATCTAATGTTCATCAAATTTCAATAATGTTTGAAAATATAGGATGAAAAACATCTAATGTTCATCAGATTTAATAAATTTTGAAATTATAGAATGAAACATCAGATCATTTACATCATTTACATCATGCTGATGTAAAAATGTGACTAAATGGAGTATAAGAAAACTTTTAGGACTAAATGGTTCAACGTTTCAAAAACTAGGACTTATGGATAAATTTTCCTATTTTAAATAGAATTAATATAAAATATAAATTGAGTTGTGTAGAACTTTATATGTAAATGAAAAAGGCATACTGATGTGACTTTTTAAAAAAAAAAACAAGCCTTTAAAATGTGCTATCTGAAAAAGAAAAACATTACTTTTAATAATATAATATATAATATCTATATAATAAGTCACAAAGGTTTTTGAAAATGTCTAAAATGTATGTGAGATACATTTTGATTCAATGGCTCAGATGAATCCTAAGTGTATATGGATGGTTTAGATCAATGGGTGTTCCCGCCCAACACAGTTCATTTGATTTGTCTGTGTTTATATCAGTATCTACCCTCTGTCTCCCCCATACCCTGTGTCTACCATCTGTCTTCCCATACCCTCTATCTACCTTCCCTCTCTATCTCCCTCTCTGTCTACCGTCTGTCTACCTTCCCTCTCTGTCTACCATCTGAATTCCTTGCTCTGTTTTTGTGTTTTTGAGTTATATGGGTGATATGGTTTGAGTTATACGGGTGAGTTATACGGTTTGGATTTGGATTACACGGGTGATATGCATTTTATTATGGTGTGTGCAGATTTGAGTTATTATGGTGTGTGCAGATTTTATTGGATTACACGGGTGATACACCGTGCAACAGATTTCTTTTTTGCAAATCAAAAGAAATTCTGATACACCGTGTAATATTCTGATACACCGTGTAATATCATGCAGACACAAGAAATTTCTTTCCAGATGTAATCCAAATCTGGATTACACAGTTAAGAATTTCTTTCCAGCAGTTAAGAAATTCTGGATTACTTGAATTCAAATTCTGCATAGACCAATCTATAGATATATGGAAAAGTATTTTTAACTTCTTCTTGAATTTTTTTTTTCCTCCCTCAGCTTTTGCCTTCATCAGAGCTTCTGTGGATCACTCTGACCACTCTCACCGTTGTTCACTCTGGCTGCGACATCACTTTGGCTGCTCGGCTATTCACTTCGGCTGCTCGACATCCTGCTCGGTTAGTTTAGAAAATATTCAACAGACCACTATACTTCTATAATTAGGTCTCTATACGAGTCGGAAGATCTAAGAACACACACACATGGATAACATATGAGAATATTAGTATACTGGTATAAGACAGTCATGTCAAAAAATACGGCAATGCTACATAGCTCAAATTTTGTGGCTCAAAAGTGGCTCAAATGCCAAAACGACGTCGTTTTTAGTACAGACAACATAAAAATGGCCAAAACGACGTCGTTTTGGCCATTTGAGCCACTTTTGAGCCACAAAATTTGAGATACGACATTTTCCCAAAAAATATTAGCCAAAAACAAGCTAAGCTTCTATATAATCCTTGAAGCATATTGATATTAACTACCCCTGTTTGGCTCCCATTTTTTTCTTTTGTTTTTAATTTTAGTAAATTTTATATGCAAACATATATATAGGTTGCTAATATAACAGGTATGGATCCAAATTCATTAAAGAACTTAAATAGAATCTACATTTCAAGCTCCTACTTGATCATCCCAAATAGATAGATAAAAGATGTATATTCTGCATTTATATCTGTGTATACTACAATTTCTGGAGGGATTGTAAGACTGATACACATATAGCACTTTGTACAAACTTCATTTCCTTCCATCATCAATCTACTTAGTGACAAGTAACAAAGGGTGTAATAGAGATTTGATTTTTTATTTAACATCTTTTCCCCTCCCCTTATCAGACTACATTTTCATGTCCTAATTTCAATCTGACATCATAATAAATATATGGATACCAAATTGGTAATAGTAAATATTCACACTCACTTTTTTGTCTTGCTGATATAGATTTTCCTACCTCAACAAAAAGAAAAGATGTTCTCAAAAAAATAAAAAAATAAAAAGCAAATTGGCTGTTAAAGGCAAGATGTTATCAATGGTTTTCAAAAATAAAGGGACTGTTTTGTTCATTTATTTTTTCTTATTTTTTTTTCTTTTGTTATTGAGCCAACTGATATATACGGGTGAATTTTTTTCTTTTGTTATTTCTTTTGTTATTGCTTTGCTATTGAGTAAAACTGAAGAAGAGTAGACACTACCTTACGAAGGTATGACATTAGGCAACTAACATATTTCTCTGATAGCACAGAGGAATAATTACTTTGTTCCCATATCAAGGTTCTAGAAGAATAATCTTCAAACTTTGATCACCAATACATATATGCTTGATTTGTGATATGCTCTTCTGTGTGTGTGTGTGTGTGTGTGTGGCAAATCCCATTCCTCCAATTACAAACAATGCCCAATAGTATTATGACATAAATTAATCAGTTACAAGGTTCAACACGTTTCCATTAAGAAGCATGTGGATACGTGTTGCTGTTTTATGTAAATTCACAACCTATATGCTCTATAGGTGATATGCAAGTAAGCCTCAACTTAATTAGGTCATATCATGTATAACATTTTTATGGTTGAAAACATTTATGAACCTGCAAAGAGGTCTATAATGTTCTTTTTGTTAATCTGTTTGCACATTTTATGGAGCTCTTTAAAATTTGTGGTTTACTTTTATGGATGATGTGCCATGGTATATGCTTTTTGTAGTTGCAAAGGCTATGTTTTTTATCACCAAAATCACTTGGCTCTGTTTTTTATCACCAAAATCACCAAAAATTCTGCTCAATGTGTTTATTGTCAACTGTTTAAATCAGTGATGAGAGACAAAAATTCTGCTCAATGTGTTTACTGTCAACTGTTTATCACCAAAAAAACATTAAGCAGAAATTAGTTTGGTGTTCAAAAAAAAAAAAAAAAGGTTAATACACATTAGTTTTGTGTTTACACGTTAAGTATTGTCAATTTTTTTACAGATACTGATGTGCTTTAGTACGTAGAAAATACGCTAGAAAATTGGCAGAAAATTGGCGTAGAAAAGCATTGAATTTAGTTTATAGACAAACTATAGAATAAGAATTCTTGATTCTCATTTTCTTCAAAAGCACTGTAAGTATTAAATTTAGAATTTAATATTGCTAGGTTCTAACATATATACTATATTGTTGCTTTTATGGAACATCAAACTATAGACAAAATAATAATAATAATAAAATAATAATATATAATAATAATAATAATAATATTAATTTGAATCATCAACTAAGAAAATATTAGGTGAATTATATAAAAAGATTCTGTATATACAAATTGTGCATAAATTCAGTTTTAAAAAATTTGATTTGTTTGTTTACTTAATTTGATTTGTTTGTTTACTCCATAATGTTTTCCCTTTCTATGATCACACTCCACCTCCATATGGTATTTTTATATTTTGGACCCAAAACTACCAGTTCTTTAATATAAATTTAGCTCATGATAGTATCCAATGCTAAAATGGAGGGGAAAAAAAAACATCCACTCAAAACCATCCTAGGTCTCATAGCTAGCTATATTCAAGGAGATGCTTGAAATACAAGTAGCCAAAATTGGAAAGAATAAGCCTTCTTGATCAGCTTTATATGTTCAGTGCACGTAGAATGGGAACAACAAAGGACTTCAAATAAGAAATTAGAACCTGTTGTGTGCTCATTGTAATAGTGTTGACTAAAATTTGTGACAATTTACACATAAATCTTTGCAATCTGTGTGCTGAGTCTGAAGAAGCTCATTGGTACTTGGTAGGCCTTATTTTATATTTTTTAAATATGAAATCTTTCTCACATATAGTAATTTTGGGAGTAAAATTGATTATACAAATAAGAAAATTGCAAAGATCTTTAGTGCTCCTCTCTCTATTTGATTTTACACATAGATCTTACACAAAGATCTATTTGATTTATTTTTTTTTAATCAGCTGTTGTTCATAGAAAATTGGCTAAATCATTAAAGGTATCCTACTTCTTTAATATGTTGTTTGGCTTCCATTGGGAATTAAATTATTCAATTTGCTTTTAGTTTACGATTTTTTTTAAAAAAATTTAATATTATCATTTGTAAATGTTTTGCAATAATAGATTAATCTACAATAATAGATAGATTAATCTGCAATAATAGATTTATCCAGTTTAATGTAATTTATCATCTAGATTAAAATGTAATTTATCCAATTTAATCTTAACATTATGTTTCTTAAATGGATTTAATTTTTTAAAAGGTTTTGAATTTGAATTAATACTTGATGGGTTTTATTTTTTAAATGGGTTTTAATTTATTTACATTTTCTTGACAGTATTTAGTTCTGAGGTGTTGTGTGCTTTTGGATGATTTTCATTTCAAATAGTTTCGAGGAGTTGATCTAACCAATTTGTTATGTTTACACTTGAAATTGGAATTACTCTACAAATTTTTCTGCATTTCAAGCCCTTAATACACTTGACAGTATCAAATGGAGAGTAAATAAAAGGGTTCTTGGTATCATAGACAGAATATGTGCTAGCATTTTGATAGCAATTTGGTAGAATATCACATATTTCTGCTTCTTTTCTTTTTTTCATTACCAAGATGAGTTGAATGCCTACATTATACTGATGTGCTTTAGTATGTAGAGCACTTACTGATGTGCTTTAGTATATAGATTTAGTAATATTTTTTTTCTTTTTATTATAGATTTAGTATACAATAACTTTAGTTTCTGTCAGTGTTTACAATTTTTTTTTACTTGCTCTTATATTTTGATTTGCAATATTGGTGAACATTATAAATCTTATATGTTTATTTCTTAATTTGCATTAACATTAGGGAGAGTTGTTATTTTATATGTTTTTATAAATCTTATATGTTTTTTTAATCTTATATGTAATATGGCAAGAGAGTTTATGTTTTTTTTTTTTTTTTTTGTACAGATGATAAATATTTTTCATGATTTTTTTTTTTAATATCTGAGTTCCTAATTAAACGAAAAATTTCAGAGACTTGACATTTTAACATTTATGTGTAATATGGCAAGAGAGTTTATGTTTTCTTTTTTTCTTTTTTTAGCACCTTTTTAAAGGAGTATAGTACTATGTTGTATTCAAAAAAATCTGGTGAATGTATATATGTGTAAATTACTTTAGTTGTCTTCATGAAAAAAAATATATTAAACTTATAAGTATTTAACTTAACCCAAGTATTTAACATAATCCATTTTGCTTTGAATCAAATTCACCAAGTATTTAACTTAACCCAAAAATGTATTCAACATTTTATTATTCAAAAAAAAAAAAATTTGTACCATTTAAATGTAATATATTTGTTGTGTGATTCTAAAAAGAAATGGACTGTTTTTTTTTCAATTTTTTCATTTTTTTGAATATCGAGAGGGTCTAATTGAAAGAAAAAATTGAAAGACTTGGCATTTTAACATTTATGTGTAATATGGCAAGAGAGTTTATTTATTTTTATTTTTTTTAGGGCATCGTTTTATTTTTATTTTTATTTTTATTTATATTTATTTATTTATTTTTTTTGCACCTTTTTAAGGGAGTGTAGTATTCTATGTTGTATTTCAAAAAATTCTGGTCAATGTATATATGTGTGTATTACTTTAGTTGTCTTCATGAAAAAAAAAATATATTAAACTTACAAGTATTTAACTTAACGCAAGTATTTAACATAATCCATTTCAACAAAAAGTATTTAACATTTTTTTTTTGTTATAAAAAATTAAAAACAAAATTTGTACCATTCAAATGTAGTATATTTGTTGTGTGATTATAAAAAGAAAGGGACTGCCTTTTGCATATTTTTTTTTTTTTTTGAATATCTAGAGTTCCTAATTAAAAGAAAAATTTGAAAGACTTGGCATTTTAACATTTATGTGTAATATGGCAAGAGAGTTTATTTTTTTTTTATTTTTTTTAGGGCATCGTTTTAAGGGAGTGTAGTATTCTATGTTGTATTTCAAAAATTTGGTCAATGTATATATGTGTATATTACTTTAGTTGTGTTCATGAAAAAAAATGTATTAAACTTACAAGTATTTAACTTAACACAAGCATTTAACATAATCCGTTATAGATATCCTACAAGTATTTAACTTCACCAAGTATTTAACATTTTGTTATAAAAAAAAAAATTGTACCATTCAAATGTAAAAAAAAAATTTATACCATTCTAAAAAGAAAGGAACTGTTTTTTTTTAATTTAATTTTTTTTTTTGAAAGACTTGGCATTTTAACATTTATGTGTAATATGGCAAGAGAGTTTATGTTCCTTTTTTTTTTTTCCCACCTTTTTAAGGGAGTATAATATTCTATGTTGCATTTCAAAAATTCTGGTCAATGCAAATGTGTGTATTACTTTATTGCTTATAAAATGGCTTTCTTATGTGGTGATTTTTTTTTTTTTTTTGGCATAAATTTATGTTTGGACTTTCCAAGTCATAAATGGTGAACTTCAAAATATTTATGATTATAATGGTTTTAATTTTGGTTTCAATTTCATCTCTATAAAATTGAAGTCAGTTAAGAAAGAGAAAAGTTCAAATTCGGACAATTATTGTGCTCGAGTTTTAATTTATCATTTTAATGTGATTGTTAAAAAACATCTATTCTAAATGCTGGGTTGACTTAGAAAATGTGAGTTTGATTATGGGTTTCTCAAAGAATGTGGAGAGAGAGAGAGAAGAGAGATATAGAGATACGTTATTATGGCAAGGAACTGTTTGTTTGGAGCTATTTAAAAAGAAATTAAGGGTGATTTATTTAGTTGATCTTCTGCAACAAAAAAATTAAACTCACACTCAAAAAATTATTTAACATTTTATTTGCTGTGTAATATATATTTATTTAGTAATATATTTGTTGTGTGATTTTGGTTTTAATTTCATCTTTATAAAATTGAAGTCAGTTAACAAAGAGAAAAGTTCAAATTTAGACCATTTTATTGTACTCCAGTTTTAATTTATCATTTTAATATGACTGTTAAAAAACATCTATTCTAAATGCTGGTTTGACTCAAAAAATGTGAGTTTGATTATGGGTTTCGCAAAGAATGTAGAGAGAGAGAGGGGGAGGGGGAAGGGACTGTTTGTTTGGAGCTATTTAAAAAAAAGTAAGGTGATTTATTTAGTTGATCTTCCTGCAAGAAAAAATTAAACTGACACTCAGAAAAATTTATTTAACATTTTATTTGCTGTGTAATATATTTATTTAGTTGTACCATTCAAATGTAATATTTATTTGCTGTGTGATTCTAATGTATAGATGATAAATATTTTTCATTTAATTTTTTTTGTGAATATCTAGAGTTCCTAATTAAAAGAAAAATTTGAAAGACTTGGCATTTTAACATTTATGTGTAATATGGCAAGAGAGTTTATGTTCTTCTTTTTTTTTTTTTTTTTTTTTTGCACCTTTTTAAGGGAATATAATATTCTATGTTGTCTTCATGAACACAACATAGAATATTCTATGTGTAATATTCTATTTTTCATTTAACATTCTATGTTTTTTTTTTTTTTTTGCACCTTTTTAAGGGAATATAATTCTGGTCAATCCTTATGTGTGTGCGTATTACTTTAATTGTCTTCATGAAAAAAAAAGTATTAAACTTACAAGTATTTAACTTAACGCAAGTTTTAACATAAGGATTTTTGTTTTGAATCAAATTCACCGAGTATTTAACTTAACCCAAACAAATGTATTTAACATTTTTATAAAAAAAATTTAAAAAATATTGTACCATTCTAAACAGAGAAGGCACATGCCTCTGGTATCATTGACCTTTTTCTTTTTCTTAGAAGTTTATATTTTTATTTATTTCTTTTCCTCTTGATTGTAACCCGTTAAGTATTTTCTATTCATGACAGTTATTTATTTAAATAAAATTTTGAATTTTATTATTCGATTTGGTAGCAACATATTTGGAAATAACATTTCATTGCCAATGAAATCCATGTTAACTTTTATTATTGCTAATTTTTGTTTCTTTGTGTCTAAAATTTTTAGGTTGAAGTACAATAGTTATGAACAATATCACTATTTTTGGTTAAGTTAGTTTTTTTTCTTCTTTTTTCTCTTCATAAAATTTAAGTACCTCTTATAAATTTAAGTACAACAGTTATGGACAATATCACTATTCTAATTATTTTTTTCCTCATACTTTATAGGTGGATGGGGACTTACACTGAACCGTAATATCTCCTCCCTTACTAATTTTCTTATTTATGTGTATAAAGTTTTATTTATCACTCTAAAGTTTTTGTATGTATAGGTTCGATTTCTTCAAGAAAGAAATGTTAATGTTGTTATTCGCGATGAGCGTGACCTTAATACTATTCGCATTCATGAGGTAAGCCTAAAAGTCACTTGAACATTGGACATGTATTTTCTTATCATTTTAAAAATAATTTATAAATATATTCTACTTATTTTTTTACGGCAAGGGCAAAGGAAAAAGATAAAGCAATATCAAAGGAAACAAAAAAAGCTATTCCTTATGGCAAAGAAAGGAAAATGCACATCCCATGATATGGTTTCTCAACAATTTTTAAAAGTTTCTTTTTCGAATATTATATAGATTTTTTTAGGAATTGCGTTGTGTCATATACTATTTTTTATGTACATTTTTCAAAAGTTTCTTTTTCAAAAATTTATTCAATTCTTTTTATTGAATGTGAAACGTTTTTCTGAAGCATGTTAAAGTAAGCATTTGTACAACATGCCAATGCATTTGTATGAATATTAATTTGAATTTTTAATATGTTTGTCTATTTGTATGATAAAAATATGTTGCATTTGTATAATATGTTGCATCTACAACATAGCATAATAAAAATATAATAGAAGAAAACGAAAAAGGAAAATAAGAAGAAAGAACAAATATGTGATGAAAAGGAAACTACATAATATAATTTTTTAAAATTTTTATTTTTCTTATAAGAAGTTCTTAAGGAAAGAAAAAAAAGACAAAAATGCATTTTAATATAACAGAAACAACAAAAAGAGAGAAAAAGAAAGTACAAGACATTACACGCTAATATTCACATTTTACGTACCCAATGATCTAATATTTACCTTTTCAACGTATATTTTGTAAAGAGATGGGTAGTGTCTTAAAACCAATAAGTGCGTGCATAGTGAGTTTGCAGTTTTGTGTGCTTAATGTGTTTTCAAATTATTTTTCCCTTCCTTTTTAAATTTCATAAATACATGCATTGGTTCTTATATGACTAACAACTTAACCGAGTGAAGAGGAAAAGTTAGTTAAAAGGAAGAAAAAATACATGATGAAAGGGAAGCAAGTTAGTTAATCTTCACATTTTATGCACCTTCTTATATAATATTCTCATTTTAGGCACACAATGATAATGTGTTATCAAAAGCTGCATTGGCCCAACGTGTACGGCGAGAACGTGAAAAAAATCAAAAGCCATGTTCTGCATACCAATTGGGACAATGCCTGCGACGAGAACGAAAGAGAAAGATCGAAGGAATGTATTAACCCAAGACAACCTTCTTTAACACCAAATTGGTAAAAAGAAAAAGAATTTTTTACCCAAGACAATCTTGAATTTTTTACTCTTACTATTACCACTTTATTATATAGATTTTAATTTGTTCACAATCTATTTCTGTAGGCCTCCTCCTACAACTCCATGTAGAAATGTTGGTGTGGTCATCCGTGATGAACACGACCTTAATGTTATCCGTGTTCGTGCAGTAAGTACAAAATCAAGTCAAACATTGTATGTATTTTATTTATATAAGATTTTTTTAATCTTTTCAATATTTTATTTATATTTGTTAGGCAAAAGATAAAGAAAAGGTCAACCCAATGTCTAAAGGAAAAGAAAAGACGGCTCCTTCCAGCAAGAGAATGACAAATACATGTCAAGTGGTATATATTCTTTTTTAAAAATATGATGCAAAACTAATCAAAATTTTGAATAGTTAAAATATATGAGTGTATAAAATGAATTTATTGTATTATGTTGTTTTTGTAGAATGATTGTAATATGTTTTCCTGTAACTTGCTATCATTTGTATGTGTTTTTCAAATTTATTTATTCTTATTTTGCATGGATACATGTGCATTTATAATGTACCATCCATAAATTACTACTTATATAAAGAAAATAGGAAAAAAGAAACGAAGAAATAAAGAAAAAATATATAAAGAAAGGAGAAACTAAATAAGATAGGTTTTTAATTCTTATTTAATATATAAAATAGAAAACAAAGAAAGGGAAATGGAAGAAATAAGAAGATAGAAAGGGAAGAAATAAGAAAAAAAGAAATAAAGATAATACTATTAAAGGTATAAAACAAATAAAATATAAAACAAAATTAAGAGAAAGGGAAGAAATAAGAAGATAGTTTCATTTTAAGAACAAAATATTCACATCTTTTGCTTCAATGATAAAATATTTTCTTTTTAGGCACAAAATGATAATGTAATATCAAAAGTTGCATTGGCCCAACAGGCACGGCGAGAGCGTAAAAAAATTGAATTTCAATGCTTGCAACGAGAGCAAGAGAGATTAGAAGAATGTGTTCAACTAAGACAACATTCTTTAACACCAATTCGTCGCGATCGCACTCACTTAGAGTGGGAAACAATAACTGAAGATTCTCAGTCGGCACAAAAGCGAACAATGGTTACCCATCATTCTACATGTTTGTTTTCTATGCCAAGCACATTTTCAAATTCACAAAGGAATCGGTAAACTACTGTGTCTAATCTTGAAATACATATTTTTATTCATACCGTTTTGTTTTACAAAATCTTATTTATACACAAATATTCGTAGGTCTACTCCTATAAATCGATTTCTTCAACAAGATCTATGTACTGATTATGAATTAGAAGATTTGCCTACGAGTATATCAATTGACGCCCGGGCACACAAAGATTCTTGCCGCCATTATCTTGGCAAGATGGATGTATTATGTCCTTATTGTTCAGCCTTACATTGGATGGATGAAAAATTGACAAAATCATTTATAAAGCGTCCCTTATTCGGAACTTGCTGTTTGGAAGGAAAGATTAGGCTACCTTTACTTATTACACCCCCTCCACCACTTCAGGCATTGTATGATGGGAATAATGATCAATCAAAATCCTTTCGAAGTTATACTCGAGTGTACAATGCAGCTAATGCTTTTACGAGTCTTGGTGCTACATTGGATCCTAGAGTACTCAGTGGAAGGGGCCCTACATCATTCACAATTCATGGGGAATTGCGACATCGAACAGGATCACTACAACCACAACCAAGGCAGGATGCGAGTTATGCTCAGCTGTATATCTATGACTAGGGGTGAAATCGGTGCGGTTCGGCCGGTTTTTTCGTAGTTTTTGCACCGAACCGAAGTAATCGGTTTTATTTTTTTGGAAACCGAACAGACCGCAATACATCTATAAACCGAACCAAAGCGTTTTACGCGGTTTCGGTGCGGTGCGGTGCGGTTTTCGGCCTCACATTTTGGGCTACTTTTATCCATTAACAAAAGCAAGATCAATTATTCCCAACCAAGCAAGCAACAGAGAAAAAAAAGATTTATTTCAAGTCAGAAATATATATATACAGAGTGAAAGAGGAGGAAAAAGAAAGAAAGAAAAAAAAATCTGAAAAATAAAGGAGAAGAATGTCGGAAGTCAAAGACCATTCTGATGAAGATCATGATGATAATCATCAATACCACCACTCACTTCCCATCAAAATCTTCTTTTTTCAACCTCTTGTTAGACCCAAAATCAAAACAGAGTTGGAGATGTGCAAGAAAACAACCAGGTATTTTGAAAATAGGGTTTTCAAAATAAAAAATTAGAAATGAAATTTACCTGATACCAAGATTTTGCTTCAAGACTCTGAGTAATGGATGATGGTGGTGGTGAATCTGAGAGTGCCTTCAAGACTTAATGAAATTTGTTTGAACTTTGAAGTGAAGACAAAGAGCAAGAAAGAGAGAGAGAAAGACTCTGTGAAAGAGAAGACCAAAAGTTCCCAACTTTTTGAGGAAAACCCACTTGGAAGGAAAAGTGCTGCCTTATGTCATATATATTCAATGGACTGCTGGGATTAAAACACATGGATGGCTAAGATGGAGTCTTATTCGGTGCGGTGTAAAATTTACATAAACCAAACCGAAAACCGAAAACCGAAAAAATGGAAAAATTCTACCGACCGACCGAAATATAAAAAATAAACAGACCGTAAACCGGCGGTTCGGTTCGGTGCGGTCGGTCGGTTCGGTTTCAGTGATTATTCTTTCACCCCTATCTATGACCCTTATTTAGCTTTAGAAATTCGTAATCGTAGAAATCCTAAACTATTCAGGATAGTTTGTTGCAAGTCAATGCATTTGTATTTAAATATCGCCAGGTTCATGCCATTTTACATCAATTAGACTCGGCAGGACACAATCTACCTGTTCATTTTCATTACAGTTCAACAACTGATCGACGTCGGTATAACCTACCAACTACAGATGAGATTGCAATTGTAATACCAGGTGATGGAACAGAGGTAAATGGAATGAGAGATATTATTTTACATTTCCTAGGAAATAATGAGTTGATGCAAATTAATGAATGTCACCCAGCATACTTGCCATTACATTATGTTCTATTATTTCCATATGGTGAGCTTGGATGGAAACCTGAGTTGAAATTGTGGAATGTTTAGTATGATCGACCTTCAACTGATCGACTTACTCAAATGAATTTTTATAGTTATCGTTTGTTTGAATGACCCACAGAGTATTCAACAATTTTGAGAGGTGGGAAACTATTTCAAGAGTTTTTGGTAGATGCTTAGGCTGCAACTGAGCAAAATCGATTGACATACTACAAGCTTAATCAAGGAAAACTTCGGGCTGAGCTTTACCAAGAGTTGTCAAATATGGATCCAGATTATGTGCGACCTGGACAAATTGGTCAAAAGTTTGGTTTGCCATCTTCATTTACTGGTAGTCCTAGACATATGTTTGAAATCTTTCAAGATTCAATGGCTATCACACGATACAACCAACACCCATATATTTTTCTTACCATGACTGTAAATCCCAATTGGCTAGAAATTACTTCAGCATTATTATCATATCAAAAACCTATTGATCGTCCTGATTTAATTGCCCGTCTTTTGAGTTGAAGAGAAAATATTTGATGAAGAAGATAGAAACAAATAAAGTGTTTGGAAATAAAGTTGCACATGTTTTTACAATTGAATTTCAAAAATGAGGCCTCCCTCATATGCATGCACTTTTATTTCTCAAGAGTCCAGACAAAATTCGGACATGTGCTCAAGTAGACAAATTGGTCTGTGCAGAATTTCCAGACCCAAAAGATGATCCTATGCTTTTTGAAACTATCAAATGTTGTATGGTACATGGACCATGTGGTGCTCGAAATCCGCAAGCACCATGTATGGAAAATGGTAGATGCACTTTCCAAAAACAACAACTATGGATCAAGATGGATACCCTATCTATCGTCATCACAATAATGGTCAAGTACATACTGTGAGAGGGCAAGAAGTTGATAACAAGGATGTCGTACCATACAATGCATATCTTTTAAAACTTTTCAACTGTCATATAAATGTGGAAGTTTGTGCCGGAATGAGATGTGTCAAGTATATACATAAGTACATTTATAAGGGTTATGATCGTACAACGATGGTGTTAGGAATGATAAATGAGATTCAACAATATCTCGATGCAAGGTATATTGGACCTCTAGAAGCTGCTTGGTGAATATTTGGTCATCCTTTGCATGTAGAGATGCCAATAGTTGTACGATTGGCACTTCATTTACCTGGAATGCATCGTATTGTTTTTAACCCAGAAGAGTCATTACAAACGATTCAATCTAGAGCTGGTCAACAAATGTCAACTCTTACTGGCTTCTTTGCTATTGTGCTGCCAGTGAAGATGAATGTCCATTCACTTATCAAGAATTTCCACAACATTTTGTTTGGTTCAAGTCAGAAAAGAGATGGAAATCAAGAGAAAGGGGATATGCAATTGGTAGAATGTACTTTGCTAGCCCTAATTGTGGCGAAAGATTTTATCTACGTTTGTTACTAACCGTTGTCAAAGGACCAAAGTCGTTTCAGTCTTTACGCACGGTCGATAATGTTGTGCATGATACATTTAAATTAGTATGTGTTGCAAGGGGGCTTTTAGAAGATGATAAAGAATGAATACAATGCTTGAAAGAGGCTGTAGTCATAAAAACTGGATATCAATTGAGGAGATTGTTTAGTATTATTCTCACCCAGTGTTCTCCACTAAATCCATGTGCATTATGGAATCAATTTTCAACGCATATATGTGATGATCTTGCACATAAGATTTGTACATTGTTTGTCATTTCTAAACCAAATGAGGCTCAAATTGAAGATTATGGTCTCTATCTTTTGAATCAAATGCTTCATGAATCAGGCAAAAGTTTAATTGACTTCCCACCCAAGCCACAACCTACTGCAAATTGGAGTGCAGTAGTTGGTAATTGATTGATAGTTGAACATCAACAACTGCAGAGTGAGGCACAACATGCAGATCCACAAATTACTATTGATTGTCTCAATAATGGACAGCGAAATGCTTATAATACAATCACTTCTTCAGTTTTTCAAAATAAAGAAACTGTTTTCTTTCTTAATGGGGGTGCAAGTACAGGGAAAACATTTCTATACAATACGATTGCATTAAAATGTCGTAGCCTTGGGCATATCGTTGTTACTGTGGCTTCGTCTGGAATTGCATCACCGTTACTGGTAGGAGGTCGCACTGCACATTCAATATTTTCATTCCGTTAGATGTATTGGAAAATTCACTTTGTGGGTTTAGCAAACAATCATTACAAGCTGAGTTATTTAGAGAAACAAAACTCATAATTTGGGATGAAGTTCCTATGCAACATAACATTGTGTTGATGCGGTTGATCGTATATTGAGGGATATTTGTGATAGTAAAAAGCCATTTGGGGGTATTACTGTTGTTCTTGGAGGAGACTTTCGACAAATCTTACCAGTTATACCCAAAGGAGTTCGTGAGCAAATTGTGAATGCATCATTAAGACACTCTGTTCTATGGAAGCATATATATATCTTGACTTTGGATTTGAATATGCGCTTGAATCATGAAGGCCATGAAAATGCTAATTTTGCAAATTTCTTGATGGAGGTAACACTATTTTAACCTGTATTATATAGATTATTTTAAATTAATAAATTGTGTTTACACTTACTTTTTTATTGATTTCACTTTTTTTTAGATTGGGACCAATCCTCAAGAAATCGTTAACCTTCCATCAACAATACACAAATGTCAAGATTTGAATGAATTACTCTCTACAGTTTATCCACAATTGAATATGATAGAGACGTCAACCCCAACATTTTTAACTGAACGCACAATTTTGTCTGCGCGTAACGATGATGTCAGTGACATTAATACTACTGCGTTGAATATCTTTCCAGGGAGATTATATACTTATCTTGCAGCAGATAAAATGTCTGAAGATAATGAAATTGATCCTACCATTACAAATAGATATCCTAATGAATATTTAAATTCATTGGATCCTCCTGGGTTGCCACTTTTAAGTTAGAGTTGAAAGTGGGTTGTCCTATAATATTGTTGAGAAACATTGCACCGAAAGATGGACTATGTAATGGTACAAGATTGATGGTTATTAGGTGCGGCACTTGCATAATTGAAGCTCAAATTTTAACTGGAGAAAAGTTTGGCAATTTGACATTCATACCAAGGATATCTTTGACACCATCTTCTTCAGAAATGCCTTTCCAAATGACAAGACGTCAATTTCCAGTCCGATTGGCATATGCCTTGACTATTAATAAATCTCAAGGACAATCCGTGAAATTTGTTGGGGTTGATTTGCGTATACCAGTGTTTAGCCATGGGCAATTATATGTGGCATTGTCTAGATGTACATCCTTTGATCGTATAAGTATTCTCCTCCCTAAAGATAATTTGGATTCTACTACAAATATTGTTTATCCTGAAGTATTGCTGTAGTATTCTATGTAGATTAAATGACTTTTTTTAGAAGGTAATCACGTAGATTTATTTATGTTGATTGTATAACTTTTTAAAAAATTTCAATTTAATAATAATTTGAAATTTGGACTTTTGTAGGATTGGACCGAAAAATCTATGGAGCTTAAAAGGAGAAATACAACTACCTTGCTTCGATGGGGATGTAATAAGGTAATTTCAATCTGAAAGTATTTTGACATGTATATTTCCAACAAATGTACTAATTTATATTTTTTTTGTTTCCACAAATTACCAGATTGTTGTGCATATTCCTCATTAGGGATACATAAAAGTTGATACAACGACTTTTTGGAAAGTAATGAGAAGGAAGTTTGGACAAACGCATATTTGAAGACATGTTATTGACACATCTTTTATAAAGCATACATATTTTTGGTGTATGACAATATAATTTTTGGTGTATGACATGTTAGTGACACATCTTTTGTAAAGCATACATCTTTTGTAAAGCTTTAACCACTTTTTGTAAAGTTTTAACCTACTCTTTTGGTGTATGACAGTATAACTTTATTTCTGTTTTTTTTCAGTGTTTACACTTTTTTTTACTGCCTTTTATATTTTGATATGCAATATAACTTTAAATCTTATATGTTTGTTTCTTAATTTGCATTAAGATTAGGGAGAGTTGTTATTTTATTTGAGTTTTGTAGAGCGTGTAATACAAGCAAAATTGTTATAAGTTCTTTAAGAAGAAAAATATTTCACTATATTTTTTCAGTATCTTTATCAAAAAATGACACAAACTTTATAAATTTCAACATAATACATATAAATTATAACTGCATTTTAATCTTAAAATTATTTACACCGTGCCTTTAGGCACGGGCATACGCTAGTATATAATATGGTAGGATTACAATTTTACTTGCAGCAAAATGTAGACACACTTGCACTTCTATATATTTTGTTTATAAGAGTATTTGTAGTTAACAAAATTTAAAATAATTATATTCTTTATAACATATATCTCATAATTAACAAAAATATATTTTATTTACTTTTCATTGATTTGTAATTTTTCTCTAAAATCAAAGCATATACGCCATGTTAATTAATGTAATAAAAATGATTGAAATCTATCACATTCTTAACCTAACTCCCTGAAAGAAGTTCATGAAATGTACCTTGGTTTTGATGATCTCAATGTGCAATATGAGATGATAGTATGGTCTAATTTGATGCTGACTTTAGCTTATTTTGAGAAGCAAATTTTTTTTAATTTATTAATTTATTATGAAAAAATGTAAAAAAAATTAAAATATAATATGTGCTAAATAAACCCATAAATTATTAGTTGGATTTTTTTCATCTTTTCAAAAGAGACTAAAGCGTCAGAAATTTTTGATACCAACGTTTGATATAATGTTTTCAGATCAATAAAAATAATGATTATGAAATGGATGGATTGATGATGAATCTTATCTAACCTAACTTGATGGCTTGGATGAATCCATTTAATTTATTTTTTATTTTTTTATGCAATGTAAGTAATTGAGACCATTATTTACACATGCCACAATATTTTTTTTGGAGGATAGTTGAATAATTTGACAGAAAGAAGACATATGTCTGTGAGTCTCTCTGCACACCTCTCAGTTTTGTTTTGGTCTGCTATTCCCATTCTTTTGAGATTTAATTTTTATTTTTTTTGATTCAATGTGGAAGTGCCGCCTAGGCAGTTAGGTTTATTTTATTTTTTTATTTATTTGAATAATTAGCTCTGTTTGTTTAGTGGGAAAACCTAAACAAATTGCCAACTTATATCATCATTTGAATTACGACTAGCCACCCAAGTTTAAAATGTGTTGCTCACTTCTTCCAAATTTTTACCATATTTTGCCCTCCCTCTCTTATTCAAATGACTTGTGTTAAAATGGTAAAAAATAAAATGAAAGAAAAAAAAAGGGAAAGAAAATATATATTTTTTATGTATGAATTTAATTAAGATAAGAATTTTACAAGAAAATAGAAACTCTAATTATCACTTTTATAGCAAATTTAAATTTTCTTTTATTTTTATGTGTAAGAAATTAAAAACTTAGTTATCATGCTATCATAAGTTGTAAAAAAAAAAAAAATTTCTTGTAAATTCTATCACTTTCGTACTCATAAAAATTTATTTTTTTATATTTTCCTCACTTTTCACCAAACTCCTTGTTTGGGGACTAGCCGGTTTAGTTAAAAAGTCAAAAAATTATTACAAAAGTCAAAAAGCTAACAACCCATACTAAAAAGTCAAAAATTCTTTTTTCTCTCTACTTTTTGCACATCTTTTCATAAAAAGTCAAAAAGTCATCCCAAACATACTAGTTTTTTTTAGCTCATATTTTAGCCAAATAGCCAAAAAATTACTAAATTAGTCTGTTCCCAAACGAATTAAATTCGTACAAAAAGACATATTTTATTTCATTTTTCTTTCATTTTATTTTTTATCATTTTTACTTTTATAATTTATTTCTTTATAATCAAACAGAATTAATTGTCATAAAGTTTTATATAATTTTTTTTTTTTTACAAAAATTATTTATTTTTAACAATAAACATGAGGGTAGATAGTCTTTTGGCTAATTTGAAAAAATATATTATGAGGCAATAATATAGATAGATTAATGCATATAATCCGTGTCACAAAAAAGTCTATTATATAAATCCCTACTCTTTCGTCGAGGCTCTGCTATTGTTATCTTTCACAACAAATTTCAGAGAGAGAGAGAGAGAAAAATATCTACGGAGCGTTCTCTTTTCGCATTGAATCCACAATTAGGGTTTTGCTTTGTCAATTTTCTTCAGATCTAACAACAATTCGTATCCCGAACCACACGATTCAACGGATCGAAATCACGATCCGCTTCAAAAATTGCTCATTTTCCCCTGAATCTGGTACTTTATCTCAAAAAATTGTTCCTTTATATGGATGTATGTTTGTCTTTGTCTTCGATTGCATTATCTCCTAAATTTATTGTCTCTGTAATGTTCGGTTAACTTTTTTAGGGCTAAGGTTGAATTGAATTATCTGCATTGGAAGGCTACGATCGAAGTCAATTGAATTCTGTTTGATGTGGATTTGAATTTCATTTGAAGGGAAATCACGTTCATGTGTGGTTGCTTTAAATTTAACCTATCAATTTCGGGTGAGTTTATTTTACTTAGATCAGTAGATTTATTGATGTATGTTTTTGAATTGACTGAATTGTTCGTGTGTGCTGTGTTTGTAGCATTGTTTAATAGATCTTGAAAAATTGGCTCCCCAACGCCGATCGCAGCGCCACATGGGTGGCCAGATGCAACAGAGCAATGCTGCTGCGGCAACTGCTCTGTATGATCACCCTGGCGGAGGGTCCCTGCACAATGCGGGTCCCGGGAGCGATGCTGGAGATGCAGTCATGGCACGCTGGCTCCAGTCCGCCGGGTTGCAGCATCTGGCCTCACCCTTGGCATCTACCGGAATTGATCATCGCCTTCTACCTAACCTTCTCATGCAGGTATCTCTACATTTCGAATTCATTGCTATGCCTGTTTGTTTACTTCATTTTGTCTTTTTTATGGGAATGCAACAGTAACTTTTGTTGAAATATGAATTATATGACTGCTTTTAGTTCTGTACTCTGTGATTGATGCTCCGTAGTCCCATTTATGTTGATAAAGTAATGCATGTTTCACTATATTTACGCATCATAATGCATATTGAAACACAATGCAAGGCTAATCTTTATTTATTTATTATTATTTTTTTAGTTTAAACTTTGATCGTACTATGTATATCTGTTAAAGTTTTCCTCAGATTCATTATGGTCGATTAAAATAGAAAATATAACTGTCAGTTTCCTTTCATTTGATTTGTAAATGTCGTCCAGGGTGTCTTGTCTATGTACTTTAGTGGGATTCTAATGTGAGATAGTGGGAAACTGTTTGAAGGGTTATGGAGCACAATCGGCTGATGAAAAGCAAAGGCTTTTCAAGTTAATGAGAAACCTCAATTTAAATGGAGAATCTGGTTCTGAGCTATACGCTCCGCCTGCCCAAAGTTTGGGTGGGATGGGTGCATCAGAAGGTTTTTATTCTCCCGACTTCAGGGGAGATTTTGGAGCAGGGCTTTTGGATCTTCATGCTATGGATGATACAGAGCTTCTATCTGAGGTATGGATGCACATGTATCTGGCTAGGTAAATCTTACTTTTGCTGCAGTCAGTCACTTTTACAATGAAAGTATAGTTTTTTTGTTTTGTTTTTTTTTATCAGGTAGAGAGGACGTTATGCATATTTTATTTTATTTTTCCCTTAGTTAACTGATAATTGTTTTGATTTATTTTTTCAGCATGTTATCTCAGAACCGTTTGAACCCTCACCGTTCATGCCTGCTGTCACACAAGCATTTGACAATGACTTCAATGTGATGACCAGCAGGCAGGGAAGAGCGCAAACAGATACCGATGCCTTAGTTGGATTACCTACTGAAAAGGAGAGCAGTACAAGGGAAAACAATGTGGCTAAGATAAAAGTTGTGGTATGTTGTTCTGTTGTCAGCTACACCTACTCTTTTTCTATTTATTTGTATTTGTTATGAAATTGACCTGGTGGAGTGCCAAAAAGTCTATAGCTGTGTAACATTAAACAATGGGGCTAGTATTTTTTCCACTTGTTATTTCTTTATTAAAACCCCTTTTACCCCATAGGGAGATTGAATAGAAGGTACTTTTTGTTGCCACTGTAATTTTGAAAATGGACATTTAAATGCCCCTCAAAAGTACCTTTCTGGCCTAAATCCAGAATTTGGTTACTTTTTTGTACCCTCAAAGCAATTCTATTTGACAAGAGCATTCCCTAAGATCACAAGCCAGCTATTGTTACTGTTCACTGCTCCATAGAGTCCCTCCAGAAAATCATTCCTTAGCCTTTTCCTCCCATGATTCCTCAGTCAATGATTGAAATTTATTTTATTGCACTATTTTATAATTCTTAAAGTAATTTCATTGATGTTTGTGTCAGGTCCGTAAAAGACCATTAAACAAGAAGGAGATTTCTCGGAAGGAGGAGGACATTGTGTCTGTGTGTGACAATGCTTATTTAACAGTCCATGAACCTAAGCTAAAGGTTTGGATATATTTCAGCTGCCACAGAAGCACATGAATTAATGTTTATTCTGAATTTGATGTGGAAGGATTGTTGCTAGCTTGGTATTATATTACCTTTTTTTTTTTTTTTTCATGTTCCATTGGAGGAACTGACTTTTGGTTTTGGTGCGAAGGTGGACTTGACTGCTTATGTGGAGAAGCATGAATTTTGTTTTGATGCTGTTCTAGATGAGCATGTATCCAACGATGAGGTAATAATACCATTATTAACTAGACATTGAAGTTGCTCAAGACTGTTCTATACACAAAGAACTCGTGAAATTAAATGTTTGGTTGTGACTTAAGCTTCCATAAATTAAGAATTCCTTGGTTCTTCACCATATTTTTTTTTTTGCCAGATTCTTTTGGTTAATGGTTAGGAAGTATTTGTTTTCAATTTTTTTTGTTTTTGTTTTCTGATTTCGTTTTTCGTGATTTTTTGAAACAAAAATAATGAAAAGTTACCCATCATTTTCATATTTGTGCAAAAACAGTTTTTGGAAACTCAGAAAGTAATTTTAAAGTGTTTCCTAGAAAGGGGGTGTTCTAAAAAAAATTCCCGAAATTTTAGAAAACAGTTTTCCATGTACAATAAAGATTGGTAGCTCGAATTGAGCTTGCGCGAATGGCCGGAATTGGTGCTTGCTGACCGGCCGGACGACCACCTGGACGACCGATGAAACACTTGTCTACCGCGGTTGTCACCTTGTTGACCGCAGTTGTCAACTTTCTTGCCGGATGACTGGCCAGTTGACCGGCAAGCCAAAATTCAAGCCATTCGGGCAAGATGAAATTCGAGCTACGCAGCATTGTTCTTCCATATATTCCATTTTTCCTGTTTTCAAGAACAAAAAGTAGGAAATGAAATGATACCAAATGCGCCCTAAACTTTTCTCATCTTTGGTTTGTAATATTAATGGTTTGATTGCTTCTTTGCTTGAACAGGTATATCGTGCAACTGTAGAGCCAATTATCCCCACTATCTTCCAGCGAACAAAAGCAACATGTTTTGCATATGGTCAAACAGGTGTGATCCTGTTCACTCTTCCCGTGTTATCTGGTCTGATAGTATATGCTTGCCTTAAAGAAAAACATATATTTGTTCTGTCAGATGTTAGGATGCATTTCTGCTAGTTCATTAGTGTTTATATTGTCTTTGTTGATGCATGGAGTTCCTGAAAGTAAGTTGTGTGCTACTTAGTTTCATTATGCCCATATATATATGTTCTTCAATGCCATATATTGATTTAGTGTATCTCAATATTTGGTGTAATGAGTGTGATCTGTTCCAATTTGGAAGTTACTTTAGTGCCATATGTGGATAATTGATATGGTACTACTTTCTAATTTCAGGAAGTGGTAAGACGTTCACAATGCAACCATTACCTCTCAGAGCAGTAGAAGATCTTGTCAGATTATTGCATCATCCAACTTATCGCAATCAGAGATTCAAGTTGTGGCTTAGCTTTTTTGAGATATATGGAGGAAAACTCTTTGATCTTCTTAGTGATAGAAAGTTAGTATTGCCATTGATTTTGTCTCTTGTCTTTGCTTTATGCTTCTTTTCCTTCTTTCTGTTTTGATCTTGTATTTGATTGAAAAGAGCATTTGTAGGAAGTTTTACAAAGTATGGTGCACTACATCACATTTGAAAAGAAAAATTTTGTATGCAGTTTTGTTTCGTCGTTCAACTGTTCCGCAATCTTTCTTCTTTTCCTACCAAGAAAAAAAAAGACAAAAAACAAAAAAAGAAAAGAAAACCGGTGAAACATGAGTTTATTTTTGTGAAAAGTTGAGGGAGCTCAATATTGCTTATGTTGGTTTGGTCGCTTATTCACATATTTGTTTTGTGTCTAAGTAGAGATCTCTTTGTAATTAATATGGAGTCAAAAGTTTGCATGGATGAATGTACATTATTGAATTTTTAGTATGATACATGGCAGTGCTTTGACTGGAGGATGATTGATGGGTTAGGCTCCCAATTATCTGCAGGTGAGGTTTGCTTCAAGTCTTAACTGCCCCCATGTGTCAGAAGAAATATGTATAAGTGATCAAGAAATACCAAAAATTTAAAATGACCAAATAAAGCTAAAAGGAAAGGCAACAAGATTGCATCATATATATATATATGTTTAACCATCAAATATTTATGTATGCTTAGCTCACATGCCTAAATGCTTGATGGGTGTGTATCAGTAATAGGAACTTCTTTGATTGTTCTCATATAGGAAACTTTGTATGAGAGAAGATGGGCGACAACAAGTTTGCATTGTTGGACTGCAAGAATTTGAAGTTTCAGATGTACAGATTGTTAAAGAATATATTGAGAGGGGAAATGCAGCTAGAAGTACAGGCTCTACTGGTGCTAATGAGGAATCTTCGAGGTCACATGCTATATTACAACTGGCTGTTAAGAAGCACATTGAAATAAAAGACCCCAAGCGGAACAATGATGGAAATGAGGCCAAGAGTGGGAGGGTTGTGGGGAAGATTTCTTTCATTGATCTTGCTGGTAGTGAAAGAGGAGCTGATACAACTGACAATGACCGACAAACACGGTACATATTTCTGCAAATAAGCACACATACAGATGTAAACATATATTTCCTCTTTTCCATTGGAATTGTTTGGCTCATCATTGCACATATTACGTTGTTTTGTTCCTGCGTTGCTCAAATTTCAAGTGTTTTTCTGCCTTTCAATTTTTGTTTGATGAATTGTATCTTGGGGACTGGGCTGATGTTTCAGTAAGGAGGCTACTAAACCTGAGGTTTTTATGTGGGTGATTTCTATTGTGTAATATTATTATGATAGAACTCTATATTCAGGCCCTTGTTATGGTTTTGCTTGTAAATGTTTAGGCAAGTGAAATATTATGAAAAAATGACTATTATTATTAAAGACAACTGTCTGGTTGGAATAGTAGACTGATAAGTTCGTATGTATTAACTTCAATTTCATGATGTCTGATCTGGATGTGGTGTAACTGGCCAAGTTTATGTAAAAAGATGGTGCTACAATTGGACTGGGTTGAGGGCTAACAGGAGAACCCTGGAAACTAAACAAGTTGCCTACAATCTAACCCATCTCAGTTTCCATTGTGGGGTGCTTAATTTGAGCTGCAGAGGTTCTCAAAGTGAGCTTGGATTGCATGAGTTGTTTGGACAGAGTCATTCAATTAGCAAGTACCTTATCATTTTCCTGGAAAAACCTTGCTAAGATTAGAGAGGGAAGGAAAGGAAAGGAAATAGGTTTTTAATGGATTTGTAAGATTTTTGGCTGAATTGAAAATTTGTGCTTTGTTTAAAGTTTCAAGGCTTCTGCAATGTCAAAAAGCCTTCACTTGACTTCCTTTTCTAACCAATTGTAGGTTTAAAGATATTGGTCGTTATCTACTTAGGTTGTGTTGGTTTTAATGTCTTCCACTATGACATCCCAAGTCCTTTGCCTAGTAATCAGTTTTTTGTATATGTTTTGAATTAGTTTTCTAGTAGTGTATGACAATTTTGATTTTACAAAGTGCTTGAAGCAATATCTCGACAGATATATATATTCCACTTTTTTCTACAGTATTGCAATTATAGTTACTATTCTTTTGGTTTATTGCAGGATTGAGGGAGCTGAAATTAACAAGAGCCTTTTGGCTCTTAAGGAATGTATTTGAGCTCTTGACAATGACTAGATTCATATCCCATTTCGTGGGAGCAAACTCACTGAAGTACTTCGTGACTCCTTTGTTGGCAACTCAAGGACCGTGATGATCTCTTGCATTTCTCCAAATGCAGGCTCATGTGAACACACGCTCAATACATTGAGATATGCTGATAGGTATCTCATTTTTATTAGAAGTTTCAACAAATACATCACCTAACAGTTTTGTGTGCTTCAATCTAGTATCTTTTTAGCTGAAAAGGATGATCATAAAATCAACAGGGTTAAAAGTCTTTCGAAAAGTGGAAATGCAAAAAAAGATCAAGTTGCAAGCTTAGCACCCATTAACAAGGAATCTATATCAGCATCAACTTTTCCTGTTTCTGCTGATGTGGAGGATGTTTATGAGCAGAATCAAGAAGTAAAAGTTGATACAGGTAGAAGGGCTGTAGAGAAAGAGAATCTGTCTTACAATCCTGTTGAGTCCAATAAACATCCCTCAAGTTTTCCATCAAATTATCCTTTGAATGGGCATGAGGATAGTAGTGGAGTGACTTCTGGTGCTGTAGAACGGGAAAGGGTTGATAAACTAAATTCTGGTGGTTCAACAAGTCAAAAAATGTATTCATCATCATATTCGCAAAGCACAGGCGATACAGAAGAAAGAGTGCAGAAGGTGTCTCCCCCTCGAAGAAAATCTCAAAGGGAAGAAAAACCTGAAAAGCCAGGGAATTGGCTGAAAAAAGATAGCAGTGGATCTGATCATTCTACGAGTTACAAGCAGCAAAACAATAGCAATTTTACTAGTAACAATGCAGGATCCAGACAATATGAACCTGAGCTGCCTCCTCCTGACGGGAATATCAATGAAATACTTGAGGTTGGTTATATAATTGCACACCGCTGATCTGTTGTTTTTCCACATTACAAAATTTTGCAATGTGGCTTAAATTTGGTTTATCCTGTTTTCACATTTAGGAAGAAGAGGCCCTAATTGCTGCACATAGAAAAGAAATTGAAGATACAATGGAGATTGTTCGAGAAGTAAGTGAAATTTCTATCTTTCTCCTCCATGGGTGTTACGATGTTCATTTACTTAAGTTGCATTTGAGGCACACTTATTAAGTTGAATTATATAAGGGTATATATCAATATCCAACGGAAATGAAGGATTTTTTTTTTTTTTTCTCTCTTAATTTTTGCCCTCCTACAGATTTCCAATCTTTCTTGTTGAAGTCATTGTTGTAGAATTGTTTATCAATATGCCATAAAAAATTTATTATTCATGACATGACTTGGTGTCATTTTTTATTTTATTATATTACGTTGTTGCTCTATTATGAAACAGGTATATGGTTTCCGAGTGTTGTATAAAGAGAGAATAACACACACGTATAGAGAGAGAGAGGGAGAGAGAGAGAGAGAGCAATGAAGAAGGAATTATTGCTCTCATTGTGTATCTAGTCATGCCAATTGTCACCCTGGTAGTAGTGTACAAATTTAATCTATGGGTTATCCAGTAGAATGTCAATAGTTTTGTAAGTCCACTACCTAATTAGGGTAGGTTTTACAATGTCCCTTTTCCTTTATTATGTATGATTAGATTTGAACTATGAGTCTGCATTTTTTTTGTTTCTTGAACGGTATAGTTTTTTCTTCCTCCAAGATTATGAACTCATGTGCTTCTAGCTGAACATCTGTAATTTTACGTATGGCAAAATTAATCAATAGAAAGGGAAAAAAATAACTCTCCAAGAATCTAGCAGTTATGTAACCTGTTTGGTTGGCTTATGGATGTCAGGAAATGAAACTGTTGGCGGAAGTGGATCAACCAGGCAGTCTCATTGACAATTATGTAACTCGGTTGAGTTTTGTGCTCTCACGGAAAGCAGCAGGTCTGGTCAGCCTTCAAGCCCGCCTTGCCAGGTTCCAGCACCGGCTTAAAGAACAAGAAATACTGAGTCGGAAGAGAGTACCCCGTTGAGGCAGTGTACTCCCCTGTGAAACGGCAACCTGCTGTTGTCCCCACAAAAGAAATGTCTTTTTTTAACCTACAAAAGACATTTCTTTTCGGATAAAGTAAAAATAAAAAAATAAAAAAATTGAAAGTTGTGAAATAGATACTTTTACTTATGTGATTTCTTGTAATCCATATGTATTTGAAGAACTTTATTTGTTTTGTGGAACCCTTCTTGATTTGTTTAGCAAAACTCTTTTTGTTTAACGTCTTAGTTTTGCAATTACTTACTGATTAAAAAAATGTGGTAATTTTGTATTAGATGATAAAAAATAAAAAGATATAAATGAAAAAATAATAAAAAAATCCCAAGTGTTCTAGGCTGTGCTTGGTCTTGTGATTCTAAACTCATTCCCTCGGCATAGTTTTGAACTCCATTTACTTTTTTGACTTATTTTTGTTTTTGGTGATTTTTATTTTTAGTTAATTAGTTAATGTTCTAAATTTTTAAATCCATTGAAGCTACACTAAAAATTTAAAAAAAAAAAATTTAAATATATATTAAAGATGAAAATATGCTAAATTGTCTAAAAATTAAAAATAAAATAAAATACACTAATTTAATAAAATATATATTAAAGATGAAAATAAAATACACTAAATTAAAAATAAAATCTTCTGTGTCCAATGAATGGCATGAGGGAAATACAATACGCATCAGACAATTAAGTTCATATCAACATCACTCAGCTTTCAATCTTAAAATCTCCTTGGCAGTCCTCAGCCGAAAATATGGCAAATGTTCCTACAAGGGGTGAAAAAAAAATGTTAGAAATACATTGCACAGTGTTTATTACCCAATGGAATTTTTTAGCAGAAGCAACCTGACAGTCCTATGCACTCCAATGGATATTAGCAAGAACGTGGGTGCAACAAGATGAAACTCCATTGTATTACTATTTACACAGCATTGGCAAATCACCATAGTCAGCATAACATTTGAAGGTACAAATCAGTCATCAAGACTGCAGCAATGGAAGAAAATGGTAGCCAAAGCAGCTCATAATCTGGGATCAGTTTTAAGACTGGACTGATTATGGAAACAATTTGATTAAATCTGATTTCAATTTGTTTGCTGCACTAGCAATAGATCATTTCAAGAATTCATAATGACTAAATCTCTCTTCTTTTCATTTCTCACTCTGCTGACATTTTCTTAGAGATGATGAAAACTTGGTCACAAACGACACACCTTCAATTTGAATCTTTCCATTTTAACAAGGCCAGGAAAGTGCCTACATATTTTAACCCTCCCACCAAAAGGAAGCTACTGTGGTATGCATGGCATATTCCTAGATGAATATTTCTTTATTTTTTTGGGTGAATAATAGATTAATATTTCAGACAAAGGTAAATGTAAAAGCTGCAGCAAATTTCCTTCTAACTATTCATCTCTCTCCATTTCATCCTTGTTCATATTTTCAAATTGGCAAATATATAATAATGTGCTTCATAATAGATAGCTTAGGTAACACATGTTA
>JAPPVO010000036.1:6395996-6490966 GCA_030407325.1 Camellia japonica
TTTAAGTTGTGCCTTGCATGGTCTATGTTAATTTTGAGGTTTAGAGCCAAGATATGGCTTAATGTGTTGAATTAAGAGTTTTATTCTTGCATGCATGTATATATTTTGAAGTTTTGAGGTTGTAGTTCATAAATTCCTCACATGCATGTCCATATCTTAAGTATAGTTCATGAATTCATCTTATTTTGAGGTAATGAGCTCGTTTGAGCATGTATTTGGAGCCTTGAATTTATTGAACACATGCATGTAAAGTTCTTATTTCGTTTATAAAGTTTTATTTGAAATTGGTGTTTAATTGAACTACCTTTGGGCCTTGATTTTACAAATTGAGCTTTGAATCATGTTATATTATGAGTTTTAAAGTGTTTTCCAAAAAATTGGCCTTAAAGGATCGAATTTGATGCATTAAAACTTGGTTTTGAGCTTGAGGATCAAATCTGGAATTTCCAGAATTTGGACTCACGCTCGAGCGGGGAAGTTGGCGCTCGAGCGTGAAATACGTGCTCCCAGCACTTTGCATTGTTTTACAATCTGCTCGAGCAGGGAAATGCACGCTCGAGCGGGGACTTGTGTCACACGCTCGAGCGGGTGTCGAGCGCCCATCGAGCGTGATTTTCGCGCATCTAGTACTTTTGCCATGTTTTGCAGTTCGCTCGAGCATGGGAAGTGACGCTGGAGCGGGGAACCTTTGTCTGCATGTCCGCTCGAGCGTAGAAAGCCACGCTCGAGCGTGACCCCTGTTTTTTGAAAATTTTGTAAAGTGTTTAAAAGTGCATCATTGCATCCTCATTCCATTCTAGGCATTCTTAGGCCTAGTTTAAGGCATCTTAATGAGGATATTGACGTAGAACCACATCGAGACAAATTAGGTATTAAGTTATTATTTTCCCAACTGTGTAGCTTAGTGTGTGTTCACTCTATAATTGTATAGGGTTGGCATTCGGGGACGCTCTAGCTTATCTGTAGCCCAGAACTCTGTGAGTAACAATGTTGTAAAGATATGTTCAATTGAGATTACTTTCTGAACGAATGACTGAACTGTTTTATGAAATAACACTGTTTACTGAATGAATGCTTGTCCTAATTGCGAACTGTATTCGTGGCATCCATAGCAATTTACTGTTACTGTACTGTACTGCTACTGTCACAGAGATCTCTGTCGGTTCCCATATTAGAACCACTACTGTTTACTGATATGATGGCCATCAACTGACTGTTCGGTCTGTAAAACCTACTGTACTGTTTGCTATTGGATGTACCACTTATGACTGCTATGATCGAATAACTGTTATACTGATTAATGACTGTTTTCAATACTGAAAGGACATTCATTCTTAACCTCTTTACGCATATGTTATTCACTGAAATTTAGCTCACTGCTCATATATATATGTAGGTGTACAGGCACCGGACCGTTGCTAGGAGCGTCGGGATAAACCTCAATTTTGTCAAGCCAACCACTGTGCCTCACTGAGAGGTTCCAAGTCCTTCAAGCTAGGGCTTTTTGGGGTGTTTTAGATTTCCCCTTTTTGTATCTGGTTTTGTAATACTGTATAGACTGAATGATGTTTTACTGTACTGTTCTAGTAGGGATTAGGTCCCTGTCCTGGATGACTGTATATGGATGTATATGTACTGTTTATGTGTATATGTATGAAAAGTCTTTTTGCATACAGACTGTCACAGCTCATTGGACATCTTTTAATTACTGTTTTGGCTTCCGCCAGCCCCTGTACTATGTGTTACTGTATTACTGTTAAACAGGCCTTTAGTAATCTCGGATTACTGGCCGTTACGGTGCTAAACCCATAGGGGCGGGTTTGGGTCATGACAGATAGCCGCTGGAGCGCCGCCACCCTTTGAGTCTTTCGCCGGCGAGCCCGCTCCTTCAAGACTACCCGCAAGTCCTCTGAGCGAGCGGAGTAGGAATATCTCGACGTCGTCGCCGGACGTGAGGGTTGATAGGTACTATCTTGTGTGCTAGACTTCTCTACAGGCGCGTCGGAATCTCCAACCCTGTAACTTCTGGTGATAGAAAGGGAGGGAGTGTACCGCTGGCTCTGACTGCCTGAACGGCGTGGTTGGGTGCGCTCACTGTGGTCTCCCACTCCAGCAACACCCTTCCCTTTGACATGCCGTTTGAGAGCTTCCATCTCTGCTACCATTCTCCGGATAACGGCGTCTTGGTCCCTTAACTTGTGCTCCAGACGTCTAGCATGCGATTCCCTTTGCCGCCGGTATCCATCTGGGCTTCGCGAGTGACCAAAACTTCTAGCGCGTTTATCACGCGCGTCTCTTGAATGTCCTCCTGGAGAAGTCTCCAGGTCCGCCATGTTTGGAACGGCGGGGAGTCCGTCTCTCCGTCTGGCCGACTCCGGGGTAACACCGTCGATGGCGGACAACGGTATTTCGTTGTTGTTTGCCATGGAAGGCGATCAGATGAGCTTGGAAGACAAGGTTTTGTCTATCAAGTTTCCCATAGACGGCGCCAATTGTACGGGAAGCAAATATTCCGCGGAGCCCGTACTCCTTTCGTCCAAGCTCCTTGTCTATCCGATCGACCTGCGAGCACAACGGCGGTGAGCTACCCGGTGGTGTGTGGCCGGAAAACCCCTCCGACGGTCAAGTTAGCACACACACTCAAGGAGAGAGAGGGGAAGAGAGAGATATATCACAATGAGTGTTTCTCACCAAATGATGTTCCATCCCCAACATGGGGGGCGCAGTTATGCTTATATACTTTCTGCGCTCAAATCTGCTCCCATTAGTCTCTTGACACGTGGAGCTGCTCTCCCATCTGTCAGCGCAAATCCAGCTAAACACCACCTAATCAAACCGCCAGACAACATTAGCGGGAACGGACAGCCCAGCAGCATCATCCCGGCCTCCTTCGACCGTGCTGCCTAACGAGCCCAACAATGCTCCTCGCCGAGCACCATCACTACCGAGCTCAACAGCACTCCGGTGCGACTGTGCTCAAGCCAAGTCAGGCCGGTCTGCGGCAAATCACGATCACCGAGCTAAAACGAGCGAACAAGAGAAGACAAGCTGGCAAAGGATCATCTGGGCTAACTCTAGTTTGGACTTCAGCCGAACAAGCTTCCTTTCGGCGTGGCCTAGCCCAGCTCGGCCCAAATACGCTTGGACCACTTTCAGCCTGGCCAGAACCGTGACCCAAGCCGAGATTACGGAAATCTCCCTCTCGGTAGAGTATTGATTTTTTCGTTAATATTCTTTGTGAATTATTAGCTGACCCTATTTGATAGAACTTAAGACTTGGTTTAGTTTGGTTTATTCTTTTTGAATTATACAAACGTATTGTCTATAGGTTTATAAAATTTAAATAAAATATAAATGTTACAACGATAAAACTGAATAGACAATGAAAAATAATCCGTGTGATGGACAGGAATTTATTTTTAAAATGAAAAATTAATTTTGAATCTTAAAACTTTATGTGTAAAAAATTTTAAAAATTGAAAATCAAATACAAACAGGTTTGTTAATGGCTGGTGAAATTTTTTCTCATTGTGTGTGTGATTTTATGTAAAAGACTCAAAAAAAAAATTAAAAATTAAAAATTTTAAAAAGTCAAATTACCAACACCCCCTCGAGGTTTGACTAAAATACGGATTCCTCCTTGAGGTTTGGGAAATTACAAATTGCCCTCTGAGGTTTATATTTGTTACGCAAATATAAATCTCAGAGGGCAAATTGTTATGCAAATATAAATCTCAGGGGGCGGGATGTAATTTCTCAAACTTCAGGGGGAATCTGTATTTTCGTCAAATCTCAAGGAGGGTGTTGGTAATTTGCCCATTAAAATAAATGTACTTTCAACCTGAAATCAAATCCTCATTTGTCTTAATCAAATTTATCAAAAATCATGAATTCTACTTGTATCAAAATAATTTTTGCTGAAAAAGTAATAAAAATTACAAAAAATTCTATAATATACAAATTATGACTTGGTTATAACTTATGGTGTATTATTTTAGTTATTAATCAAAAAGATCTTTACTAATTTCTTTTTTTTTTGTTTTGTTTAAAGTGGTGTATCGAGTCTTTAATTATGTTTTAAGTAGTGTTTGATTATGATTTGTTATAATATTTTTATATGATAATATTTAAGTATTTTATTACACGAAAAAATGCATAAGGTGGGTTGACTCAAAAGTACGATTTATACTTATATCAGTAAGATCGTAAGAGTTATTTACATTGATGTATAAAAAATTATAAATTCAAATCATAAACAGTGTCCTAAAAGAGAATGAGGCACAAAATCTCTATAACCTTGATAATTTCAGTTCTCAAAATGGTTCTGATTAATTATGTAACACAACATAATAACTGCAAATTTTTTATTACAGCCAAATTATTTTTGCATATCTCTTCTAGTAGAACTCATGAAGATGCATTATTAGTAATATTATATATTCAAAAATTTTAATGAAAAATTATTTAAGAAACATCAATAGGTGCCTTAAATATACACAATCATTTTTGATGAATTATTATTCTTCAAAATAATATTTCACACTATTCATCATTTGGCATTTGTCAATTATCTTTTAAAAACTTTAAAAAAAAAATATTAAGTTCCATTAGTTTAATCAATCAATATTAAATTGAATGCTACACATGTATGCAAATCACTTCTAGAAATATCTTGTCTCACATAAAATCACGATGGAGTTAACTTTAATTAATGTAATAATCTTTTATACTATGATATATGTTACAAAAGGATAATTTTAATTTTAATTTAAAATAAAATTAAAATTAAAATTATTTATTTTAATAATCTTAACCTTGTTGTTCTATAAAAGTGTTACTTGAATACTTATATATAATAAATTTGGTTAAATTATTTGTTTATTTTGAAAATTTTAGTTCTATTGTATTATAAAAGTGTAATTATCATATCATGATTTTATATGATATATATATATATATATAATTAAATTATAAGATAATAAAATAAACACTCATTTTGATATTAAAAATAATAGTTAAATTAAAAAGAGAATTAGTAATATAAAACTAAAAGTGATTCTAATTATTTAATTTTATTTTTATTTTTATATTTATTTGGAAAATAAAAATATGTAGAAATAGAACTATACAAAATTTATTTAAAAATTAAATATAAATATGTTGTGATTGGATTAGGAAGAAAATATATAAATCAAATATGTAGAGTATTGATTATTTTTGTTTAATATTTTATTTGAATTATTCATACATATTGTATATAGGTATACACGATTTAAAATAAATATAAATATTTTGTAATGAATAATTTCATTTTAAATAAAAGATTAAATATAAATTAATATTAAGACATCAATAAGATAGACAAAAAAATATAAAAGAAATTTAATTTGATCCATGTGATATATGTAATTAAGCCCATTTTGTCTTATTTATTTATTTGTATATCGAGATAATTTTTTTTTTACAAATATCATAATAATCAAATTAAAATATTAACTATATAAAATAAATCTGATAACGACAAAACTAAATACACAATGAAAAATCTATAGAAGGTAAGTATTTTTAAGGGGGATGCACCAATAAATCCCAAATTAATAACTTATGCACTGTTTAGTCCTAAAAGTTTTCTTATAGACTGAAAGGTCCCATTACAATGTTAATAACATCAGATACAATGTTAATAACATCAGAGTCATGTTACAAACATTAGATTTCAAACATCTAATGTTCATCAAATTTCAATAATGTTTGAAAATATAGGATGAAAAACATCTAATGTTCATCAGATTTAATAAATTTTGAAATTATAGAATGAAACATCAGATCATTTACATCATTTACATCATGCTGATGTAAAAATGTGACTAAATGGAGTATAAGAAAACTTTTAGGACTAAATGGTTCAACGTTTCAAAAACTAGGACTTATGGATAAATTTTCCTATTTTAAATAGAATTAATATAAAATATAAATTGAGTTGTGTAGAACTTTATATGTAAATGAAAAAGGCATACTGATGTGACTTTTTAAAAAAAAAAACAAGCCTTTAAAATGTGCTATCTGAAAAAGAAAAACATTACTTTTAATAATATAATATATAATATCTATATAATAAGTCACAAAGGTTTTTGAAAATGTCTAAAATGTATGTGAGATACATTTTGATTCAATGGCTCAGATGAATCCTAAGTGTATATGGATGGTTTAGATCAATGGGTGTTCCCGCCCAACACAGTTCATTTGATTTGTCTGTGTTTATATCAGTATCTACCCTCTGTCTCCCCCATACCCTGTGTCTACCATCTGTCTTCCCATACCCTCTATCTACCTTCCCTCTCTATCTCCCCTCTCTGTCTACCGTCTGTCTACCTTCCTCTCTGTCTACCATCTGAATTCCTTGCTCTGTTTTTGTGTTTTTGAGTTATATGGGTGATATGGTTTGAGTTATACGGGTGAGTTATACGGTTTGGATTTGGATTACACGGGTGATATGCATTTTATTATGGTGTGTGCAGATTTGAGTTATTATGGTGTGTGCAGATTTTATTGGATTACACGGGTGATACACCGTGCAACAGATTTCTTTTTTGCAAATCAAAAGAAATTCTGATACACCGTGTAATATTCTGATACACCGTGTAATATCATGCAGACACAAGAAATTTCTTTCCAGATGTAATCCAAATCTGGATTACACAGTTAAGAATTTCTTTCCAGCAGTTAAGAAATTCTGGATTACTTGAATTCAAATTCTGCATAGACCAATCTATAGATATATGGAAAAGTATTTTTAACTTCTTCTTGAATTTTTTTTTTCCTCCCTCAGCTTTTGCCTTCATCAGAGCTTCTGTGGATCACTCTGACCACTCTCACCGTTGTTCACTCCGGCTGCGACATCACTTTGGCTGCTCGGCTATTCACTTCGGCTGCTCGACATCCTGCTCGGTTAGTTTAGAAAATATTCAACAGACCACTATACTTCTATAATTAGGTCTCTATACGAGTCGGAAGATCTAAGAACACACACACATGGATAACATATGAGAATATTAGTAACTGTATAAGACAGTCATGTCAAAAAATACGGCAATGCTACATAGCTCAAATTTTGTGGCTCAAAAGTGGCTCAAATGCCAAAACGACGTCGTTTTTAGTACAGACAACATAAAAATGGCCAAAACGACGTCGTTTTGGCCATTTGAGCCACTTTTGAGCCACAAAATTTGAGATACGACATTTTCCCAAAAAATATTAGCCAAAAACAAGCTAAGCTTCTATATAATCCTTGAAGCATATTGATATTAACTACCCCTGTTTGGCTCCCATTTTTTTCTTTTGTTTTTAATTTTAGTAAATTTTATATGCAAACATATATATAGGTTGCTAATATAACAGGTATGGATCCAAATTCATTAAAGAACTTAAATAGAATCTACATTTCAAGCTCCTACTTGATCATCCCAAATAGATAGATAAAAGATGTATATTCTGCATTTATATCTGTGTATACTACAATTTCTGGAGGGATTGTAAGACTGATACACATATAGCACTTTGTACAAACTTCATTTCCTTTCATCATCAATCTACTTAGTGACAAGTAACAAAGGGTGTAATAGAGATTTGATTTTTTATTTAACATCTTTTCCCCTCTCCTTATCATACTACATTTTCATGTCCTAATTTCAATCTGACATCATAATAAATATATGGATACCAAATTGGTAATAGTAAATATTCACACTCACTTTTTTGTCTTGCTGATATAGATTTTCCTACCTCAACAAAAAGAAAAGATGTTCTCAAAAAAATAAAAAAATAAAAAGCAAATTGGCTATTAAAGGCAAGATGTTATCAATGGTTTTCAAAAATAAAGGGACTGTTTTGTTCATTTATTTTTTCTTTTTTTTTTCTTTTGTTATTGAGCCAACTGATATATACGGGTGAATTTTTTTCTTTTGTTATTTCTTTTGTTATTGCTTTGCTATTGAGTAAAACTGAAGAAGAGTAGACACTACCTTACGAAGGTATGACATTAGGCAACTAACATGTTTCTCTGATAGCACAAAGGAATAATTACTTTGTTCCCATATCAAGGTTCTAGAAGAATAATCTTCAAACTTTGATCACCAATACATATATGCTTGATTTGTGATATGCTCTTCTGTGTGTGTGTGTATGTGTGTGTGGCAAATCCCATTCCTCCAATTACAAACAATGCCCAATAGTATTATGACATAAATTAATCAGTTACAAGGTTCAACACGTTTCCATTAAGAAGCATGTGGATAAGTGTTGCTGTTTTATGTAAATTCACAACCTATATGCTCTATAGGTGATATGCAAGTAAGCCTCAACTTAATTAGCTCATATCATGTATAACATTTTTATGGTTGAAAACATTTATGAACCTGCAAAGAGGTCTATAATGTTCTTTTTGTTAATCTGTTTGCACATTTTGTGGAGCTCTTTAAAATTTGTGGTTTACTTTTATGGATGATGTGCCATGGTATATGCTTTTTGTAGTTGCAAAGGCTATGTTTTTTATCACCAAAATCACTTGGCTCTGTTTTTTATCACCAAAATCACCAAAAATTCTGCTCAATGTGTTTATTGTCAATTGTTTAAATCAGTGATGAGAGACAAAAATTCTGCTCAATGTGTTTACTGTCAACTGTTTATCACCAAAAAAACATTAAGCAGAAATTAGTTTGGTGTTCAAAAAAAAAAAAAAAGGTTAATACACATTAGTTTTGTGTTTACACGTTAAGTATTGTCAATTTTTTTACAGATACTGATGTGCTTTAGTACGTAGAAAATACGCTAGAAAATTGGCGTAGAAAAGCATTGAATTCAGTTTATAGACAAACTATAGAATAAGAATTCTTGATTCTCATTTTCTTCAAAAGCACTGTAAGTATTAAATTTAGAATTTAATATTGCTAGGTTCTAACATATATACTATATTGTTGCTTTTATGGAACATCAAACTATAGACAAAATAATAATAATAATAATAATAATAATAATTTGAATCATCAACTAAGAAAATATTAGGTGTATTATATAAAAAGATTCTGTATATACAAATTGTGCATAAATTCAGTTTTAAAAAATTTGATTTGTTTGTTTACTTAATTTGATTTGTTTGTTTACTCCATAATGTTTTCCCTTTCTATGATCACACTCCACCTCCATATGGTATTTTTATATTTTGGACCCAAAACTACCAGTTCTTTAATATAAATTTAGCTCATGATAGTATCCAATGCTAAAATGGAGGGGAAAAAAAACATCCACTCAAAACCATCCTAGGTCTCATAGCTAGCTATATTCAAGGAGATGCTTGAAATACAAGTAGCCAAAATTGGAAAGAATAAGCCTTCTTGATCAGCTTTATATGTTCAGTGCACGTAGAATTGGAACAGCAAAGGACTTCAAATAAGAAATTAGAACCTGTTGTGTGCTCATTGTAATAGTGTTGACTAAAATTTGTGACAATTTACACATAAATCTTTGCAATCTGTGTGCTGAGTCTGAAGAAGCTCATTGGTACTTGGTAGGCCTTATTTTATATTTTTTAAATATGAAATCTTTCTCACATATAGTAATTTTGGGAGTAAAATTGATTATACAAATAAGAAAAATTGCAAAGATCTTTAGTGCTCCCTCTCTATTTGATTTTACACATAGATCTTACACAAAGATCTATTTGATTTATTTTTTTTTAATCAGCTGTTGTTCATAGAAAATTGGCTAAATCATTAAAGGTATCCTACTTCTTTAATATGTTGTTTGGCTTCCATTGGGAATTAAATTATTCAATTTACTTTTACTTTACGATTTTTTTTAAAAAAATTTAATATTATCATTTGTAAATGTTTTGCAATAATAGATTAATCTACAATAATAGATAGATTAATCTGCATAATAGATAAACATATAGATTTATCCAGTTTAATGTAATTTATCATCTAGATTAAAATGTAATTTATCCAATTTAATCTTAACATTATGTTTCTTAAATGGATTTAATTTTTTAAAAGGTTTTGAATTTGAATTAATACTTGATGGGTTTTATTTTTTAAATGGGTTTTAATTTATTTACATTTTCTTGACAGTATTTAGTTCTGAGGTGTTGTGTGCTTTTGGATGATTTTCATTTCAAATAGTTTCGAGGAGTTGGTCTAACCAATTTGTTATGTTTACACTTGAAATTGGAATTACTCTACAAATTTTTCTGCATTTCAAGCCCTTAATACACTTGACAGTATCAAATGGAGAGTAAATAAAAGGGTTCTTGGTATCATAGACAGAATATGTGCTAGCATTTTGATAGCAATTTGGTAGAATATCACATATTTCTGCTTCTTTTCTTTTTTTCATTACCAAGATGAGTTGAATGCCTACATTATACTGATGTGCTTTAGTATGTAGAGCACTTACTGATGTGCTTTAGTATATAGATTTAGTAATATTTTTTTTCTTTTTATTATAGATTTAGTATACAATAACTTTAGTTTCTGTCAGTGTTTACAATTTTTTTTTACTTGCTCTTATATTTTGATTTGCAATATTGGTGAACATTATAAATCTTATATGTTTATTTCTTAATTTGCATTAACATTAGGGAGAGTTGTTATTTTATATGTTTTATAAATCTTATATGTTTTTTTAATCTTATATGTAATATGGCAAGAGAGTTTATGTTTTTTTTTTTTTTTTTTGTACAGATGATAAATATTTTTCATGATTTTTTTTTTTAATATCTGAGTTCCTAATTAAACGAAAAATTTCAGAGACTTGACATTTTAACATTTATGTGTAATATGGCAAGAGAGTTTATGTTTTCTTTTTTTCTTTTTTTAGCACCTTTTTAAAGGAGTATAGTACTATGTTGTATTCAAAAAAATCTGGTGAATGTATATATGTGTAAATTACTTTAGTTGTCTTCATGAAAAAAAATATATTAAACTTATAAGTATTTAACTTAACCCAAGTATTTAACATAATCCATTTTGCTTTGAATCAAATTCACCAAGTATTTAACTTAACCCACAAAAATGTATTCAACATTTTATTATTCAAAAAAAAAAAAATTTGTACCATTAAATGTAATATATTTGTTGTGTGATTCTAAAAAGAAATGGACTGTTTTTTTTTCAATTTTTTCATTTTTTTAATATCGAGAGGTCTAATTGAAAGAAAAATTGAAAGACTTGGCATTTTAACATTTATGTGTAATATGGCAAGAGAGTTTATTTATTTTTATTTTTTAGGGCATCGTTTTATTTTTATTTTTATTTTTATTTATATTTATTTATTTATTTTTTTTGCACCTTTTTAAGGGAGTGTAGTATTCTATGTTGTATTTCAAAAAATTCTGGTCAATGTATATATGTGTGTATTACTTTAGTTGTCTTCATGAAAAAAAAAATATATTAAACTTACAAGTATTTAACTTAACGCAAGTATTTAACATAATCCATTTCAACAAAAAGTATTTAACATTTTTTTTTTGTTATAAAAAATTAAAAACAAAATTTGTACCATTCAAATGTAGTATATTTGTTGTGTGATTATAAAAAGAAAGGGACTGCCTTTTGCATATTTTTTTTTTTTTTTTGAATATCTAGAGTTCCTAATTAAAAGAAAAATTTGAAAGACTTGGCATTTTAACATTTATGTGTAATATGGCAAGAGAGTTTATTTTTTTTTTATTTTTTTTAGGGCATCGTTTTAAGGGAGTGTAGTATTCTATGTTGTATTTCAAAAATTTGGTCAATGTATATATGTGTATATTACTTTAGTTGTGTTCATGAAAAAAAATGTATTAAACTTACAAGTATTTAACTTAACACAAGCATTTAACATAATCCGTTATAGATATCCTACAAGTATTTAACTTCACCAAGTATTTAACATTTTGTTATAAAAAAAAAAAATTGTACCATTCAAATGTAAAAAAAAAAAAAAAAAAAATTGTACCATTCTAAAAAGAAATGGACTGTTTTTTTTCATTTAATTTTTTTTTGAAAGACTTGGCATTTTAACATTTATGTGTAATATGGCAAGAGAGTTTATGTTCCTTTTTTTTTTTTCCCACCTTTTTAAGGGAGTATAATATTCTATGTTGCATTTCAAAAATTCTGGTCAATGCATATGTGTGTATTACTTTATTGCTTATAAAATGGCTTTCTTATGTGGTGATTTTTTTTTTTTTTTTGGCATAAATTTATGTTTGGACTTTCCAAGTCATAAATGGTGAACTTCAAAATATTTATGATTATAATGGGTTTTAATTTTGGTTTCAATTTCATCTCTATAAAATTGAAGTCAGTTAAGAAAGAGAAAAGTTCAAATTCGGACAATTATTGTGCTCGAGTTTTAATTTATCATTTTAATGTGATTGTTAAAAAACATCTATTCTAAATGCTGGATTGACTTAGAAAATGTGAGTTTGATTATGGGTTTCTCAAAGAATGTGGAGAGAGAGAGAGAGAGATATAGAGATACGTTATTATGGCAAGGAACTGTTTGTTTGGAGCTATTTAAAAAGAAATTAAGGGTGATTTATTTAGTTGATCTTCCTGCAACAAAAAAATTAAACTCACACTCAAAAAAAATTATTTAACATTTTATTTGCTGTGTAATATATTTATTTAGTAATATATTTGTTGTGTGATTTTGGTTTTAATTTCATCTTTATAAAATTGAAGTCAGTTAACAAAGAGAAAAGTTCAAATTTAGACCATTTTATTGTACTCCAGTTTTAATTTATCATTTTAATATGACTGTTAAAAAACATCTATTCTAAATGCTGGTTTGACTCAAAAAATGTGAGTTTGATTATGGGTTTCGCAAAGAATGTAGAGAGAGAGAGGGGGAGGGGGAAGGGACTGTTTGTTTGGAGCTATTTAAAAAAAAGTAAGGTGATTTATTTAGTTGATCTTCCTGCAAGAAAAAATTAAACTGACACTCAGAAAAATTTATTTAACATTTTATTTGCTGTGTAATATTTATTTAGTTGTACCATTCAAATGTAATATTTATTTGCTGTGTGATTCTAATGTATAGATGATAAATATTTTTCATTTAATTTTTTTGTGAATATCTAGAGTTCCTAATTAAAAGAAAAATTTGAAAGACTTGGCATTTTAACATTTATGTGTAATATGGCAAGAGAGTTTATGTTCTTCTTCTTTTTTTTTTTTTTTTTTTTTTGCACCTTTTTAAGGGAATATAATATTCTATGTTGTCTTCATGAACACAACATAGAATATTCTATGTGTAATATTCTATTTTTCATTTAACATTCTATGTTTTTTTTTTTTGCACCTTTTTAAGGGAATATAATTCTGGTCAATCCTTATGTGTGTGCGTATTACTTTAATTGTCTTCATGAAAAAAAAAGTATTAAACTTACAAGTATTTAACTTAACGCAAGTTTTAACATAAGGATTTTTGTTTTGAATCAAATTCACCGAGTATTTAACTTAACCCAAACAAATGTATTTAACATTTTTATAAAAAAAATTTAAAAAATATTGTACCATTCTAAACAGAGAAGGCACATGCCTCTGGTATCATTGACCTTTTTCTTTTTCTTAGAAGTTTATATTTTTATTTATTTCTTTTCCTCTTGATTGTAACCCGTTAAGTATTTTCTATTCATGACAGTTATTTATTTAAATAAAATTTTGAATTTTATTATTCGATTTGGTAGCAACATATTTGGAAATAACATTTCATTGCCAATGAAATCCATGTTAACTTTTATTATTGCTAATTTTTGTTTCTTTGTGTCTAAAATTTTTAGGTTGAAGTACAATAGTTATGAACAATATCACTATTTTTGGTTAAGTTAGTTTTTTTTCTTCTTTTTTCTCTTCATAAAATTTAAGTACCTCTTATAAATTTAAGTACAACAGTTATGGACAATATCACTATTCTAATTATTTTTTTCCTCATACTTTATAGGTGGATGGGGACTTACACTGAACCGTAATATCTCCTCCCTTACTAATTTTCTTATTTATGTGTATAAAGTTTTATTTATCACTCTAAAGTTTTTGTATGTATAGGTTCGATTTCTTCAAGAAAGAAATGTTAATGTTGTTATTCGCGATGAGCGTGACCTTAATACTATTCGCATTCATGAGGTAAGCCTAAAAGTCACTTGAACATTGGACATGTATTTTCTTATCATTTTAAAAATAATTTATAAATATATTCTACTTATTTTTTTACGGCAAGGGCAAAGGAAAAAGATAAAGCAATATCAAAGGAAACAAAAAAAGCTATTCCTTATGGCAAAGAAAGGAAAATGCACATCCCATAATATGGTTTCTCAACAATTTTTAAAAGTTTCTTTTTCGAATATTATATAGATTTTTTTAGGAATTGCGTTGTGTCATATACTATTTTTTATGTACATTTTTCAAAAGTTTCTTTTTCAAAAATTTATTCAATTCTTTTTATTGAATGTGAAACGTTTTTCTGAAGCATGTTAAAGTAAGCATTTGTACAACATGCTAATGCATTTGTATGAATATTAATTTGAATTTTTAATATGTTTGTCTATTTGTATGATAAAAATATGTTGCATTTGTATAATATGTTGCATCTACAACATAGCATAATAAAAATATAATAGAAGAAAACGAAAAAGGAAAATAAGAAGAAAGAACAAATATGTGATGAAAAGGAAACTACATAATATAATTTTTTAAAATTTTTATTTTTCTTATAAGAAGTTCTTAAGGAAAGAAAAAAAAGACAAAAATGCATTTTAATATAACAGAAACAACAAAAAGAGAGAAAAAGAAAGTACAAGACATTACACGCTAATATTCACATTTTACGTACCCAATGATCTAATATTTACCTTTTCAACGTATATTTTGTAAAGAGATGGGTAGTGTCTTAAAACCAATAAGTGCGTGCATAGTGAGTTTGCAGTTTTGTGTGCTTAATGTGTTTTTCAAATTATTTTTCCCTTCCTTTTTAAATTTCATAAATACATGCATTGGTTCTTATATGACTAACAACTTAACCGAGTGAAGAGGAAAAGTTAGTTAAAAGGAAGAAAAAATACATGATGAAAGGGAAGCAAGTTAGTTAATCTTCACATTTTATGCACCTTCTTATATAATATTCTCATTTTAGGCACACAATGATAATGTGTTATCAAAAGCTGCATTGGCCCAACGTGTACGGCGAGAACGTGAAAAAAATCAAAAGCCATGTTCTGCATACCAATTGGGACAATGCCTGCGACGAGAACGAAAGAGAAAGATCGAAGGAATGTATTAACCCAAGACAACCTTCTTTAACACCAAATTGGTAAAAAGAAAAAGAATTTTTTACCCAAGACAATCTTGAATTTTTTACTCTTACTATTACCACTTTATTATATAGATTTTAATTTGTTCACAATCTATTTCTGTAGGCCTCCTCCTACAACTCCATGTAGAAATGTTGGTGTGGTCATCCGTGATGAACACGACCTTAATGTTATCCGTGTTCGTGCAGTAAGTACAAAATCAAGTCAAACATTGTATGTATTTTATTTATATAAGATTTTTTTAATCTTTTCAATATTTTATTTATATTTGTTAGGCAAAAGATAAAGAAAAGGTCAACCCAATGTCTAAAGGAAAAGAAAAGACGGCTCCTTCCAGCAAGAGAATGACAAATGCATGTCAAGTGGTATATATTCTTTTTTAAAAATATGATGCAAAACTAATCAAAATTTTGAATAGTTAAAATATATGAGTGTATAAAATGAATTTATTGTATTATGTTGTTTTTGTAGAATGATTGTAATATGTTTTCCTGTAACTTGCTATTATTTGTATGTGTTTTTCAAATTTATTTATTCTTATTTTGCATGGATACATGTGCATTTATAATGTACCATCCATAAATTACTACTTATATAAAGAAAATAGGAAAAAAGAAACGAAGAAATAAGAAAAAATATATAAAGAAAGGAGAAACTAAATAAGATAGGTTTTTAATTCTTATTTAATATATAAAATAGAAAACAAAGAAAGGGAAATGGAAGAAATAAGAAGATAGAAAGGGAAGAAATAAGAAAAAAAGAAATAAAGATAATACTATTAAAGGTATAAAACAAATAAAATATAAAACAAAATTAAGAGAAAGGGAAGAAATAAGAAGATAGTTTCATTTTAAGAACAAAATATTCACATCTTTTGCTTCAATGATAAAATATTTTCTTTTTAGGCACAAAATGATAATGTAATATCAAAAGTTGCATTGGCCCAACAGGCACGGCGAGAGCGTAAAAAAATTGAATTTCAATGCTTGCAACGAGAGCAAGAGAGATTAGAAGAATGTGTTCAACTAAGACAACATTCTTTAACACCAATTCGTCGCGATCGCACTCACTTAGAGTGGGAAACAATAACTGAAGATTCTCAGTCGGCACAAAAGCGAACAATGGTTACCCATCATTCTACATGTTTGTTTTCTATGCCAAGCACATTTTCAAATTCACAAAGGAATCGGTAAACTACTGTGTCTAATCTTGAAATACATATTTTTATTCATACCGTTTTGTTTTACAAAATCTTATTTATACACAAATATTCGTAGGTCTACTCCTATAAATCGATTTCTTCAACAAGATCTATGTACTGATTATGAATTAGAAGATTTGCCTACGAGTATATCAATTGACGCCCGGGCACACAAAGATTCTTGCCGCCATTATCTTGGCAAGATGGATGTATTATGTCCTTATTGTTCAGCCTTACATTGGATGGATGAAAAATTGACAAAATCATTTATAAAGCGTCCCTTATTCGGAACTTGCTGTTTGGAAGGAAAGATTAGGCTACCTTTACTTATTACACCCCCTCCACCACTTCAGGCATTGTATGATGGGAATAATGATCAATCAAAATCCTTTCGAAGTTATACTCGAGTGTACAATGCAGCTAATGCTTTTACGAGTCTTGGTGCTACATTGGATCCTAGAGTACTCAGTGGAAGGGGCCCTACATCATTCACAATTCATGGGGAATTGCGACATCGAACAGGATCACTACAACCACAACCAAGGCAGGATGCGAGTTATGCTCAGCTGTATATCTATGACTAGGGGTGAAATCGGTGCGGTTCGGCCGGTTTTTTCGTAGTTTTTGCACCGAACCGAAGTAATCGGTTTTATTTTTTTGGAAACCGAACAGACCGCAATACATCTATAAACCGAACCAAAGCGTTTTACGCGGTTTCGGTGCGGTGCGGTGCGGTTTTCGGCCTCACATTTTGGGCTACTTTTATCCATTAACAAAAGCAAGATCAATTATTCCCAACCAAGCAAGCAACAGAGAAAAAAAAGATTTATTTCAAGTCAGAAATATATATATACAGAGTGAAAGAGGAGGAAAAAGAAAGAAAGAAAAAAAAATCTGAAAAATAAAGGAGAAGAATGTCGGAAGTCAAAGACCATTCTGATGAAGATCATGATGATAATCATCAATACCACCACTCACTTCCCATCAAAATCTTCTTTTTTCAACCTCTTGTTAGACCCAAAATCAAAACAGAGTTGGAGATGTGCAAGAAAACAACCAGGTATTTTGAAAATAGGGTTTTCAAAATAAAAAATTAGAAATGAAATTTACCTGATACCAAGATTTTGCTTCAAGACTCTGAGTAATGGATGATGGTGGTGGTGAATCTGAGAGTGCCTTCAAGACTTAATGAAATTTGTTTGAACTTTGAAGTGAAGACAAAGAGCAAGAAAGAGAGAGAGAAAGACTCTGTGAAAGAGAAGACCAAAAGTTCCCAACTTTTTGAGGAAAACCCACTTGGAAGGAAAAGTGCTGCCTTATGTCATATATATTCAATGGACTGCTGGGATTAAAACACATGGATGGCTAAGATGGAGTCTTATTCGGTGCGGTGTAAAATTTACATAAACCAAACCGAAAACCGAAAACCGAAAAAATGGAAAAATTCTACCGACCGACCGAAATATAAAAAATAAACAGACCGTAAACCGGCGGTTCGGTTCGGTGCGGTCGGTCGGTTCGGTTTCAGTGATTATTCTTTCACCCCTATCTATGACCCTTATTTAGCTTTAGAAATTCGTAATCGTAGAAATCCTAAACTATTCAGGATAGTTTGTTGCAAGTCAATGCATTTGTATTTAAATATCGCCAGGTTCATGCCATTTTACATCAATTAGACTCGGCAGGACACAATCTACCTGTTCATTTTCATTACAGTTCAACAACTGATCGACGTCGGTATAACCTACCAACTACAGATGAGATTGCAATTGTAATACCAGGTGATGGAACAGAGGTAAATGGAATGAGAGATATTATTTTACATTTCCTAGGAAATAATGAGTTGATGCAAATTAATGAATGTCACCCAGCATACTTGCCATTACATTATGTTCTATTATTTCCATATGGTGAGCTTGGATGGAAACCTGAGTTGAAATTGTGGAATGTTTAGTATGATCGACCTTCAACTGATCGACTTACTCAAATGAATTTTTATAGTTATCGTTTGTTTGAATGACCCACAGAGTATTCAACAATTTTGAGAGGTGGGAAACTATTTCAAGAGTTTTTGGTAGATGCTTAGGCTGCAACTGAGCAAAATCGATTAACATACTACAAGCTTAATCAAGGAAAACTTCGGGCTGAGCTTTACCAAGAGTTGTCAAATATGGATCCAGATTATGTGCGACCTGGACAAATTGGTCAAAAGTTTGTTTTGCCATCTTCATTTACTGGTAGTCCTAGACATATGTTTGAAATCTTTCAAGATTCAATGGCTATCACACGATACAACCAACACCCATATATTTTTCTTACCATGACTGCAAATCCTAATTGGCCAGAAATTACTTCAGCATTATTACCATATCAAAAACCTATTGATCGTCCTGATTTAATTGCCCGTGTTTTTGAGTTGAAGAGAAAATATTTGATGAAGAGATAGAAACAAATAAAGTGTTTGGAAATAAAGTTGCACATGTTTTTACAATTGAATTTCAAAAACGAGGCCTCCCTCATATGCATGCACTTTTATTTCTCAAGAGTCCAGACAAAATTCGGACATGTGCTCAAGTAGACAAATTGGTCTGTGCAGAATTTCCAGACCCAAAAGATGATCCTATGCTTTTTGAAACTATCAAATGTTGTATGGTACATGGACCATGTGGTGCTCGAAATCCGCAAGCACCATGTATGGAAAATGGTAGATGCACTTTCACAAAAACAACAACTATGGATCAAGATGGATACCCTATCTATCGTCATCGCAATAATGGTCAAGTACATACTGTGAGAGGGCAAGAAGTTGATAACAAGGATGTCGTACCATACAATGCATATCTTTTAAAACTTTTCAACTGTCATATAAATGTGGAAGTTTGTGCCGGAATGAGATGTGTCAAGTATATACATAAGTACATTTATAAGGGTTATGATTGTACAACGATGGTGTTAGGAATGATAAATGAGATTCAACAATATCTCGATGCAAGGTATATTGGACCTCTAGAAGCTGCTTGGTGAATATTTGGTCATCCTTTGCATGTAGAGATGCCAATAGTTGTACGATTGGCACTTCATTTACCTGGAATGCATCGTATTGTTTTTAACCCAGAAGAGTCATTACAAACGATTCAATCTAGAGCTGGTCAACAAATGTCAACTCTTACTGGCTTCTTTGCTATTGTGCTGCCAGTGAAGATGAATGTCCATTCACTTATCAAGAATTTCCACAACATTTTGTTTGGTTCAAGTCAGAAAAGAGATGGAAATCAAGAGAAAGGGGATATGCAATTGGTAGAATGTACTTTGCTAGCCCTAATTGTGGCGAAAGATTTTATCTACGTTTGTTACTAACCGTTGTCAAAGGACCAAAGTCGTTTCAGTCTTTACGCACGGTCGATAATGTTGTGCATGATACATTTAAATTAGTATGTGTTGCAAGGGGGCTTTTAGAAGATGATAAAGAATGAATACAATGCTTGAAAGAGGCTGTAGTCATAAAAACTGGATATCAATTGAGGAGATTGTTTAGTATTATTCTCACCAGTGTTCTCCACTAAATCCATGTGCATTATGGAATCAATTTTCAACGCATATATGTGATGATCTTGCACATAAGATTTGTACATTGTTTGTCATTTCTAAACCAAATGAGGCTCAAATTGAAGATTATGGTCTCTATCTTTTGAATCAAATGCTTCATGAATCAGGCAAAAGTTTAATTGACTTCCCACCCATGCCACAACCTACTGCAAATTGGAGTGCAGTAGTTGGCAATTGATTGATAGTTGAACATCAACAACTGCAGAGTGAGGCACAACATGCAGATCCACAAATTACTATTGATTGTCTCAATAATGGACAGCGAAATGCTTATAATACAATCACTTCTTCAGTTTTTCAAAATAAAGGAACTATTTTCTTTCTGAATGGGGGTGCAGGTACAGAGAAAACATTTCTATACAATACGATTGCATTAAAATGTCGTAGCCTTGGGCATATCGTTGTTACTGTGGCTTTGTCTGGAATTGCATCACCGTTACTGGTAGGAGGTCGCACTGCACATTCAATATTTTCCATTCCGTTAGATGTATTGGAAAATTCACTTTGTGGGTTTAGCAAACAATCATTACAAGCTGAGTTATTTAGAGAAACAAAACTCATAATTTAGGATGAAGTTCCTATGCAACATAAACATTGTGTTGATGCGGTTGATCGTATATTGAGGGATATTTGTGATAGTAAAAAGCCATTTGGGGGTATTACTGTTGTTCTTGGAGGAGACTTTCGACAAATCTTACCAGTTATACCCAAAGGAGTTCGTGAGCAAATTGTGAATGCATCATTAAGACACTCTGTTCTATGGAAGCATATATATATCTTGACTTTGGATTTGAATATGCGCTTGAATCATGAAGGCCATGAAAATGCTAATTTTGCAAATTTCTTGATGGAGGTAACACTATTTTAACCTGTATTATATAGATTATTTTAAATTAATAAATTGTGTTTACACTTACTTTTTTATTGATTTCACTTTTTTTTAGATTGGGACCAATCCTCAAGAAATCGTTAACCTTCCATCAACAATACACAAATGTCAAGATTTGAATGAATTACTCTCTATAGTTTATCCACAATTGAATATGATAGAGACGTCAACCCCAACATTTTTAACTGAACGCACAATTCTGTCTGCGCGTAACGATGATGTCAGTGACATTAATACTACTGCGTTGAATATCTTTCCAAGGAGATTATATACTTATCTTGCAGCAGATAAAATGTCTGAAGATAATGAAATTGATCCTACCATTACAAATAGATATCCTAATGAATATTTAAATTCATTGGATCCTCCTGGGTTGCCACTTTTAAGTTAGAGTTGAAAGTGGGTTGTCCTATAATATTGTTGAGAAACATTGCACCGAAAGATGGACTATGTAATGGTACAAGATTGATGGTTACTAGGTGCGGCACTCGCATAATTGAAGCTCAAATTTTAACTGGAGAAAAGTTTGGCAATTTGACATTCATACCAAGGATATCTTTGACACCATCTTCTTCAGAAATGCCTTTCCAAATGACAAGACGTCAATTTCCAGTCCGATTGGCATATGCCTTGACTATTAATAAATCTCAAGGACAATCTGTGAAATTTGTTGGGGTTGATTTGCGTATACCAGTGTTTAGCCATGGGCAATTATATGTGGCATTGTCTAGATGTACATCCTTTGATCGTATAAGTATTCTCCTCCCTAAAGATAATTTGGATTCTACTACAAATATTGTTTATCCTGAAGTATTGCTGTAGTATTCTATGTAGATTAAATGACCTTTTTTTAGAAGGTAATCACGTAGATTTATTTATGTTGATTGTATAACTTTTTAAAAAATTTCAATTTAATAATAATTTGAAATTTGGACTTTTGTAGGATTGGACCGAAAAATCTATGGAGCTTAAAAGGAGAAATACAACTACCTTGCTTCGATGGGGATGTAATAAGGTAATTTCAATCTGAAAGTATTTTGACATGTATATTTCCAACAAATGTACTAATTTATATTTTTTTTGTTTCCACAAATTACCAGATTGTTGTGCATATTCCTCATTAGGGATACATAAAAGTTGATACAAAGACTTTTTGGAAAGAAATGAGGAGGAAGTTTGGGCAAACGCATATTTAAAGACATGTTATTGACACATCTTTTGTAAAGCATACATATTTTTGGTATATGACAATATAATTTTTGGTGTATGACATGTTAGTGACACATCTTTTGTAAAGCATACATCTTTTGTAAAGCTTTAACTCACTTTTTGTAAAGTTTTAACCTACTCTTTTGGTGTATGACAGTATAACTTTATTTTTGTTTTTTATTCAGTGTTTACACTTTTTTTTACTGCCTTTTATATTTTGATATGCAATATAACTTTAAATCTTATATGTTTGTTTCTTAATTTGCATTAAGATTAGGGAGAGTTGTTATTTTATTTGAGTTTTGTAGAGCGTGTAATACAAGCAAAATTGTTATAAGTTCTTTAAGAAGAAAAATATTTCACTATTTTTTTAGTATCTTTATCAAAAAATGACACAAACTTTATAAATTTCAACATAATACGTATAAATTATAAATGTATTTTAATCTTAAAATTATTTACACCGTGCCTTTAGGCACGGGTATACGCTAGTATATAATATGATAGGATTACAAATTTACTTGCAGCAAAATGTAGACACAATTGCACTTCTATATATTTTGTTTATAAGAGTATTTGTAGTTAACAAAATTTAAAATAATTATATTCTTTATAACATATATCTCATAATTAACAAAAATATATTTTATTTACTTTTCATTGATTTGTAATTTTTCTCTAAAATCAAAGCATATACGCCATGTTAATTAATGTAATAAAAATGATTGAAATCTATCACATTCTTAACCTAACTCCCTGAAAGAAGTTCATGAAATGTACCTTGGTTTTGATGATCTCAATGTGCAATATGAGATGATAGTATGGTCTAATTTGATGCTGACTTTAGCTTATTTTGAGAAGCAAATTTTTTTTAATTTATTAATTTATTATGAAAAAATGTAAAAAAAATTAAAATATAATATGTGCTAAATAAACCCATAAATTATTAGTTGGATTTTTTTCATCTTTTCAAAAGAGACTAAAGCGTCAGAAATTTTTGATACCAACGTTTGATATAATGTTTTCAGATCAATAAAAATAATGATTATGAAATGGATGGATTGATGATGAATCTTATCTAACCTAACTTGATGGCTTGGATGAATCCATTTAATTTATTTTTTATTTTTTTATGCAATGTAAGTAATTGAGACCATTATTTACACATGCCACAATATTTTTTTTGGAGGATAGTTGAATAATTTGACAGAAAGAAGACATATGTCTGTGAGTCTCTCTGCACACCTCTCAGTTTTGTTTTGGTCTGCTATTCCCATTCTTTTGAGATTTAATTTTTATTTTTTTTGATTCAATGTGGAAGTGCCGCCTAGGCAGTTAGGTTTATTTTATTTTTTTATTTATTTGAATAATTAGCTCTGTTTGTTTAGTGGGAAAACCTAAACAAATTGCCAACTTATATCATCATTTGAATTACGACTAGCCACCCAAGTTTAAAATGTGTTGCTCACTTCTTCCAATTTTTTACCATATTTTGCCCTCCCTCTCTATTCAAATGACTTGTGTTAAAATGGTAAAAAATAAAATGAAAGAAAAAAAAAAAAAGGAAAGAAAATATATATATTTTTTGTATGAATTTAATTAAGATAAGAATTTTACAAGAAAATAGAAACTCTAATTATCACTTTTATAGCAAATTTAAATTTTCTTTTATTTTTATGTGTAAGAAATTAAAAACTTAGTTATCATGCTATCATAAGTTGTAAAAAAAAAAAAAATTTCTTGTAAATTCTATCACTTTCGTACTAAATAAACTCATAAAAATTTATTTTTTTATATTTTCCTCACTTTTCACCAAACTCTTTGTTTGGGGACTAGCCGGTTTAGTCAAAAAGTCAAAAAGTTACTAAAAAAGTCAAAAAGTCAACAACACATATAAAAAGTCAAAGATTCTTTTTTCTCTTACTTTTTGCACATCTTTTCATAAAAAGTCAAAAAGTCATCCCAAACATACTAATTTTTTTTAGTTCATATTTTAGCCAAATAGCCAAAAAATTACTAAATTAGCTTGTTCCCAAACGAATTAAATTCGTACAAAAAGACATATTTTATTTCATTTTTCTTTCATTTTATTTTTTATCATTTTTACTTTTATAATTTATTTCTTTATAATCAAACAGAATTAATTGTCATAAAGTTTTATATAATTTTTTTTTTTTTACAAAAATTATTTATTTTTAACAATAAACATGAGGGTAGATAGTCTTTTGGCTAATTTGAAAAAATATATTATGAGGTAATAATATAGATAGATTAATGCATATAATCCGTGTCACAAAAAGAGTCTATTATATAAATCCCTACTCTTTCGTCGAGGCTCTGCTATTGTTATCTTTCACAACAAATTTCAGAGAGAGAGAGAGAGAAAAATATCTACGGAGCGTTCTCTTTTCGCATTGAATCCACAATTAGGGTTTTGCTCTGTCAATTTTCTTCAGATCTAACAACAATTCGTATCCCGAACCACTCGATTCAACGGATCGAAATCACGATCCGCTTCAAAAATTGCTCATTTCGCCCTGAATCTGGTACTTTATCTCAAAAAATTGTTCCTTTATATGGATGTATGTTTGTCTTTGTCTTCGATTGCATTATCTCCTAAATTTATTGTCTCTGTAATGTTCGGTTAACTTTTTTAGGGCTAAGGTTGAATTGAATTATCTGCATTGGAAGGCTACGATCGAAGTCAATTGAATTCTGTTTGATGTGGATTTGAATTTCCTTTGAAGGGAAATCACGTTCATGTGTGGTTGCTTTGAATTTAACCTATCAATTTCGGGTGAGTTTATTTTACTTGGATCAGTAGATTTGTTGATGTATGTTTTTGAATTGACTGAATTGTTCGTGTGTGCTGTGTTTGTAGCATTGTTTAATAGATCTTGAAAAATTGGCTCCCCAACGCCGATCGCAGCGCCACATGGGTGGCCAGATGCAACAGAGCAATGCTGCTGCGGCAACTGCTCTGTATGATCACCCTGGCGGAGGGTCCCTGCACAATGCAGGTCCCGGGAGCGATGCTGGAGATGCAGTCATGGCACGCTGGCTCCAGTCCGCCGGGTTGCAGCATCTGGCCTCACCCTTGGCATCTACCGGAATTGATCATCGCCTCCTACCTAACCTTCTCATGCAGGTATCTCTACATTTCAAATTCATTGCTATGCCTGTTTGTTTACTTCATTTTGTCTTTTTTATGGGAATGCAACAGTAACTTTTGTTGAAATATGAATTATATGACTGCTTTTAGTTCTGTACTCTGTGATTGATGCTCAGTAGTCCCATTTATGTTGATAAAGTAATGCATGTTTCACTATATTTACGCATCATAATGCATATTGAAACACAATGCAAGGCTAATCTTTATTTATTTATTATTATTTTTTTAATTTAAATTTTGATCGTACTATGTATATCTGTTAAAGTTTTCCTCAGATTCATTATGGTCGATTAAAATAGAAAATATAACTGTCAGTTTCCTTTCATTTGATTTGTAAATGTCGTCCAGGGTGTCTTGTCTATGTACTTTAGTGGGATTCTAATGTGAGATAGTGGGAAACTGTTTGAAGGGTTATGGAGCACAATCGGCTGATGAAAAGCAAAGGCTTTTCAAGTTAATGAGAAACCTCAATTTAAATGGAGAATCTGGTTCTGAGCTATACGCTCCGCCTGCCCAAAGTTTGGGTGGGATGGGTGCATCAGAAGGTTTTTATTCTCCCGACTTCAGGGGAGATTTTGGAGCAGGGCTTTTGGATCTTCATGCTATGGATGATACAGAGCTTCTATCTGAGGTATGGATGCACATGTATCTGGCTAGGTAAATCTTACTTTTGCTGCAGTCAGTCACTTTTACAATGAAAGTATAGTTTTTTTGTTTTGTTTTTTTTTATCAGGTAGAGAGGACGTTATGCATATTTTATTTTATTTTTCCCTTAGTTAACTGATAATTGTTTTGATTTATTTTTTCAGCATGTTATCTCAGAACCGTTTGAACCCTCACCGTTCATGCCTGCTGTCACACAAGCATTTGACAATGACTTCAATGTGATGACCAGCAGGCAGGGAAGAGCGCAAACAGATACCGATGCCTTAGTTGGATTACCTACTGAAAAGGAGAGCAGTACAAGGGAAAACAATGTGGCTAAGATAAAAGTTGTGGTATGTTGTTCTGTTGTCAGCTACACCTACTCTTTTTCTATTTATTTGTATTTGTTATGAAATTGACCTGGTGGAGGGCCAAAAAGTCTATAGCCGTGTAACATTAAACAATGGGGCTAGTATTTTTTCCATTTGTTATTTCTTTTATTTTCTGACCTTTATTAAAACCCCTTTTACCCCATAGGGAGATTGAATAGAAGGTACTTTTTGTTGCCACTGTAATTTTGAAAACGGACATTTAAATGCCCCTCAAAAGTACCTTTCTGGCCTAAATCCAGAATTTGGTTACTTTTTTGTACCCTCAAAGCAATTCTATTTGACAAGAGCATTCCCTAAGATCACAAGCCAGCCATTGTTACTGTTCACTGCTCCATAGAGTCCCTCCAGAAAATCATTCCTTAGCCTTTTCCTCCCATGATTCCTCAGTCAATGATTGAAATTTATTTTATTGCACTATTTTATAATTCTTAAAGTTATTTCATTGATGTTTGTCTCAGGTCCGTAAAAGACCATTAAACAAGAAGGAGATTTCTCGGAAGGAGGAGGACATTGTGTCTGTGTGTGACAATGCTTATTTAACAGTCCATGAACCTAAGCTAAAGGTTTGGATATATTTCAGCTGCCACAGAAGCACATGAATTAATGTTTATTCTGAATTTGATGTGGAAGGATTGTTGCTAGCTTGGTATTATATTACCTTTTTTTTTTTTTTTCATGTTCCATTGGAGGAACTGACTTTTGGTTTTGGTGCGAAGGTGGACTTGACTGCTTATGTGGAGAAGCATGAATTTTGTTTTGATGCTGTTCTAGATGAGCATGTATCCAACGATGAGGTAATAATACCATTATTAACTAGACATTGAAGTTGCTCAAGACTGTTCTATACACAAAGAACTCGTGAAATTAAATGTTTGGTTGTGACTTAAGCTTCCATAAATTAAGAATTCCTTGGTTCTTCACCATATTTTTTTTTTTGCCAGATTCTTTTGGTTAATGGTTAGGAAGTATTTGTTTTCAATTTTTTTTTGTTTTTGTTGTCTGATTTCGTTTTTCATGATTTTTTGAAACAAAAATAATGAAAAGTTACCCATCATTTTCATATTTGTGCAAAAACAGTTTTTGGAAACTTAGAAAGTAATTTTAAAGTGTTTCCTAGAAAGGGGGTGTTCTAAAAAAAATTCCCGAAATTTTAGAAAACAGTTTTCCATGTACAATAAAGATTGGTAGCTCGAATTGAGCTTGCCCGAATGGCCGGAATTTGTGCTTGCGACCGGCCGGACGACCACCTGGACGACCGATGAAACACTTGTCTACCGCGGTTGTCACCTTGTCGACCGCAGTTGTCAACTTTCTTGCCAGATGACTGGCCAGTTGACCGGCAAGCCAAAATTCAAGCCATTCGGGCAAGATGAAATTCGAGCTACGCAACATTGTTCTTCCAGATATTCCATTTTTCCTGTTTTCAAGAACCAAAAGCAGGAAATGAAATGATACCAAATGCGCCCTAAACTTTTCTCATCTTTGGTTTGTAATATTGATGGTTTGGTTTATAATATTAATGGTTTGATTGCTTCTTGCTTGAACAGGTATATCGTGCAACTGTAGAGCCAATTATCCCCATTATCTTCCAGCGAACAAAAGCAACATGTTTTGCATATGGTCAAACAGGTGTGATCCTGTTCACTCTTCCCGTGTTATCTGGTCTGATAGTATATGCTTGCCTTAAATAAAAACATATATTTGTTCTGTCAGATGTTAGGATGCATTTCTGCTAGTTCATTAGTGTTTATATTGTCTTTGTTGATGCATGGAGTTCCTGAAAGTAAGTTGTGTGCTACTTAGTTTCATTATGCCCATATATATATGTTCTTCAATGCCATATATTGATTTAGTGTATCTCAATATTTGGTGTAATGAGTGTGATCTGTTCCAATTTGGAAGTTACTTTAGTGCCATATGTGGATAATTGATATGGTACTACTTTCTAATTTCAGGAAGTGGTAAGACGTTCACAATGCAACCACTACCTCTCAGAGCAGTAGAAGATCTTGTCAGATTATTGCATCATCCAACTTATCGCAATCAGAGATTCAAGTTGTGGCTTAGCTTTTTTGAGATATATGGAGGAAAACTCTTTGATCTTCTTAGTGATAGAAAGTTAGTATTGCCATTGATTTTGTCTCTTGTCTTTGCTTTATGCTTCTTTTCCTTCTTTCTGTTTTGATCTTGTATTTGATTGAAAAGAGCATTTGTAGGAAGTTTTACAAAGTATGGTGCACTACATCACATTTGAAAAGAAAAATTTTGTATGCAGTTTTGTTTCGTCGTTCAACTGTTCCGCAATCTTTCTTCTTTTCCTACCAAGAAAAAAAAAGACAAAAAACAAAAAAAGAAAAGAAAACCGGTGAAACATGAGTTTATTTTTGTGAAAAGTTGAGGGAGCTCAATATTGCTTATGTTGGTTTGGTCGCTTATTCACATATTTGTTTTGTGTCTAAGTAGAGATCTCTTTGTAATTAATATGGAGTCAAAAGTTTGCATGGATGAATGTACATTATTGAATTTTTAGTATGATACATGGCAGTGCTTTGACTGGAGGATGATTGATGGGTTAGGCTCCCAATTATCTGCAGGTGAGGTTTGCTTCAAGTCTTAACTGCCCCCATGTGTCAGAAGAAATATGTATAAGTGATCAAGAAATACCAAAAATTTAAAATGACCAAATAAAGCTAAAAGGAAAGGCAACAAGATTGCATCATATATATATATATGTTTAACCATCAAATATTTATGTATGCTTAGCTCACATGCCTAAATGCTTGATGGGTGTGTATCAGTAATAGGAACTTCTTTGATTGTTCTCATATAGGAAACTTTGTATGAGAGAAGATGGGCGACAACAAGTTTGCATTGTTGGACTGCAAGAATTTGAAGTTTCAGATGTACAGATTGTTAAAGAATATATTGAGAGGGGAAATGCAGCTAGAAGTACAGGCTCTACTGGTGCTAATGAGGAATCTTCGAGGTCACATGCTATATTACAACTGGCTGTTAAGAAGCACATTGAAATAAAAGACCCCAAGCGGAACAATGATGGAAATGAGGCCAAGAGTGGGAGGGTTGTGGGGAAGATTTCTTTCATTGATCTTGCTGGTAGTGAAAGAGGAGCTGATACAACTGACAATGACCGACAAACACGGTACATATTTCTGCAAATAAGCACACATACAGATGTAAACATATATTTCCTCTTTTCCATTGGAATTGTTTGGCTCATCATTGCACATATTACGTTGTTTTGTTCCTGCGTTGCTCAAATTTCAAGTGTTTTTCTGCCTTTCAATTTTTGTTTGATGAATTGTATCTTGGGGACTGGGCTGATGTTTCAGTAAGGAGGCTACTAAACCTGAGGTTTTTGTGTGGGTGATTTCTGTTGTGTAATGTTATTATGATAGAACTCTATATTCAGGCCCTTGTTATGGTTTCGCTTGTAAATGTTTAGGTAAGTGAAATATTATGAAAAAAGGACTATTATTATTAAAGACAGCTGTCTGGTTGGAATAGTAGACTGATAAGTTCGTATGTATTATCTTCAATTTCATGATGTGTGATCTGGACGTGGTGTAACTGGCCAAGTTTATGTAAAAAGATGGTGCTACAATTGGACTGGGTTGAGGGCCAACAGGAGAACCCTGGAAACTGAACAAGTTGCCCACAATCTGACCCATCTCAGTCTCCATTGTGGGGTGCTTAATTTGAGCTGCAGAGGTTCTGAAAGTGAGCTTGGATTGCATGAGTTGTTTGGACAGAGTCATTCAATTTGCAAGTATCTTGTCATTTTCCTGGAAAAACCTTGCTAAGATTAGAGAAAGAAGGAAAGGAAAGGAATTAGGTTTTTAATGGATTTGTAAGATGTCTTGGCTGAATTGAAAATTTGTGCTTTGTTTAAAGTCTCAAGTCTTCTGCAATGTCAAAAAACCTTCACTTGACTTCCTTTTCTAACAAATTGTAGGTTTTAAGATATTGGTCGTTATCTACTTGGGTTCTGTTGGTTTTAATGTCTTCCACTGTGAGACATCCCAAGTCCTTTGCCTAGTAATCAGTTTTTTGTATATGTTTTGAATTAGTTTTTCCAGCAGTGTATGACAATTTTGATTTTACAAAGTGCTTGAAGCAATATCTCGACAGATACATATATTCCACTTTTTTTGCAGTATTGCAATTATAGTTAATATTCTTTTGGTTTATTGCAGGATTGAGGGAGCTGAAATTAACAAGAGCCTTTTGGCTCTTAAGGAATGTATTCGAGCTCTTGACAACGACCAGATTCATATCCCATTTCGTGGGAGCAAACTCACTGAAGTACTTCGTGACTCCTTTGTTGGCAACTCAAGGACGGTGATGATCTCTTGCATTTCTCCAAATGCAGGCTCATGTGAACACACGCTCAATACATTGAGATATGCTGATAGGTATCTCATTTTTATTAGAAGTTTCAACAAATACATCACCTAACAGTTTTGTGTGCTTCAATCTAGTATCTTTTTAGCTGAAAAGGATGATCATAAAATCAACAGGGTTAAAAGTCTTTCGAAAAGTGGAAATGCGAAAAAAGATCAAGTTGCAAGCTTAGCACCCATTAACAAGGAATCTATATCAGCATCAACTTTTCCTGTTTCTGCTGATGTGGAGGATGTTTATGAGCAGAATCAAGAAGTAAAAGTTGATACAGGTAGAAGGGCTGTAGAGAAAGAGAATCTGTCTTACAATCCTGTTGAGTCCAATAGACATCCCTCAAGTTTTCCATCAAATTATCCTTTCAATGGGCATGAGGATAGTAGTGGAGTGACTTCTGGTGCTGTAGAACGGGAAAGGGTTGATAAACTAAATTCTGGTGGTTCAACAAGTCAAAAAATGTATTCATCATCATATTCGCAAAGCACAGGCGATACAGAAGAAAGAGTGCAGAAGGTGTCTCCCCCTCGAAGAAAATCTCAAAGGGATGAAAAACCTGAAAAGCCAGGAAATTGGCTGAAAAAAGATAGCAGTGGATCTGATCATTCTGCGAGTTACAAGCAGCAAAACAATAGCAATTTTACTAGTAACAATGCAGGATCCAGACAATATGAACCCGAGCTGCCTCCTCCTGACGGGAATATCAATGAAATACTTGAGGTTGGTTATATAATTGCACACCGCTGATCTGTTGTTTTTCCACATTACAAAATTTTGCAATGTGGCTTAAATTTGGTTTATCCTGTTTTCACATTTAGGAAGAAGAGGCCCTAATTGCTGCACATAGAAAAGAAATTGAAGATACAATGGAGATTGTTCGAGAAGTAAGTGAAATTTCTATCTTTCTCCTCCATAGGTGTTACTATGTTCATTTACTTAAGTTGCATTTGAGGCACACTTATTAAGTTGAATTATGTAAGGGTATATATCAATATCCAACGGAAATGAAGGATTTTTTTTTTTTCCTTTTCAGATTAGTTCAAGGTTCACCTTTTTCTCTCTTAATTTTTGCCCTCCTACAGATTTCCAATCTTTCTTGTTGAAGTCATTGTTGTAGAATTGTTTATCAATATGCCATAAAAAATTTATTATTCATGACATGACTTGGTGTCATTTTTTATTTTATTATATTACGTTGTTGCTCTATTATGAAACAGGTATTTGGTTTCCGAGTGTTGTATAAAGAGAGAATAACACACACGTATAGAGAGAGAGAGGGAGAGAGAGAGAGAGCAATGAAGAAGGAATTATTGCTCTCATTGTGTATCTAGTCATGCCAATTGTCACCCTGGTAGTAGTGTACAAATTTAATCTATGGGTTATCCAGTAGAATGTCAATAGTTTTGTAAGTCCACTACCTAATTAGGGTAGGTTTTACAATGTCCCTTTTCCTTTATTATGTATGATTAGATTTGAACTATGAGTCTGCATTTTTTTGTTTCTTGAACGGTATAGTTTTTTCTTCCTCCAAGATTTTGAACTCATGTGCTTCTAGCTGAACATCTGTAATTTTACGTATGGCAAAATTAATCAATAGAAAGGGAAAAAAATAACTCTCCAAGAATCTAGCAGTTATGTAACCTGTTTGGTTGGCTTATGGATGTCAGGAAATGAAACTGTTGGCGGAAGTGGATCAACCAGGCAGTCTCATTGACAATTATGTAACTCGGTTGAGTTTTGTGCTCTCGCGGAAAGCAGCAGGTCTGGTCAGCCTTCAAGCCCGCCTTGCCAGGTTCCAGCACCGGCTTAAAGAACAAGAAATACTGAGTCGGAAGAGAGTACCCCGTTGAGGCAGTGTACTCCCCTGTGAAACAGCAACCTGCTGTTGTCCCCACAAAAGAAATGTCTTTTTTCAACCTACAAAAGACATTTCTTTTCGGAGAAAGTAAAAATAAAAAAATTGAAAGTTGTGAAATAGATACTTTTACTTATGTGATTTCTTGTAATCCATATGTATTTGAAGAACTTTATTTGTTTTGTGGAACCCTTCTTGATTTGTTTAGCGAAACTCTTTTTGTTTAACGTCTCAGTTTTTCGATTACTTAATGATTTAAAAAAATGTGGTAGTTTTGTATTAGATGATAAAAAATAAAAAGATATAAATGAAAAAATAATAAAAAAATCCCAATTGTTCTAGGCTGTGCTTGGTCTTGTGATTCTAAACTCATTCCCCCGGCATAGTTTTGAACTCCATTTACTTTTTTGACTTATTTTTGTTTTTGGTGATTTTTATTTTTAGTTAATTAGTTAATGTTCTAAATTTTTAAATCCATTGAAGCTACACTAAAAATTTAAAAAAAAAAAAATTTAAATATATATTAAAGATGAAAATATGCTAAATTGTCTAAAAATTAAAAATAAAATAAAATACACTAATTTAATAAAATATATATTAAAGATGAAAATAAAATACACTAAATTAAAAATAAAATCTTCTGTGTCCAATGAATGGCATGAGGGAAATACAATACGCATCAGACAATTAAGTTCATATCAACATCACTCAGCTTTCAATCTTAAAATCTCCTTGGCAGTCCTCAGCCGAAAATATGGCAAATGTTCCTACAAGGGGTGAAAAAAAAATGTTAGAAATACATTGCACAGTGTTTATTACCCAATGGAATTTTTTAGCAGAAGCAACCTGACAGTCCTATGCACTCCAATGGATATTAGCAAGAACGTGGGTGCAACAAGATGAAACTCCATTGTATTACTATTTACACAGCATTGGCAAATCACCATAGTCAGCATAACATTTGAAGGTACAAATCAGTCATCAAGACTGCAGCAATGGAAGAAAATGGTAGCCAAAGCAGCTCATAATCTGGGATCAGTTTTAAGACTGGACTGATTATGGAAACAATTTGATTAAATCTGATTTCAATTTGTTTGCTGCACTAGCAATAGATCATTTCAAGAATTCATAATGACTAAATCTCTCTTCTTTTCATTTCTCACTCTGCTGACAATTTTCTTAGAGATGATGAAAACTTGGTCACAAACGACACACCTTCAATTTGAATCTTTCCATTTTAACAAGGCCAGGAAAGTGCCTACATATTTTAACCCTCCCACCAAAAGGAAGCTACTGTGGTATGCATGGCATATTCCTAGATGAATATTTCTTTATTTTTTTGGGTGAATAATAGATTAATATTTCAGACAAAGGTAAATGTAAAAGCTGCAGCAAATTTCCTTCTAACTATTCATCTCTCTCCATTTCATCCTCGTTCATATTTTCAAATTGGCAAATATATAATAATGTGCTTCATAATAGATAGCTTAGGTAACACATGTTAGACTCTGATGAAATGAAGCCAAATCAAGAAGGGAATTTGCAACATGAAAGCGAATGATACAGGCACACGCATTCACAAAAGTGGCCTGCACAATTCTTGTGGTTTACCTGGTTGAAACAGAGTCCCAGACCCCTGCTATAAAAGTCAGCATACTTGATCATGAACACGCCACAATCCCACCTGTCCCCCCAAAAAATAAAAAGATCAGTCATTTCTCTGTAATTTAGAAACATTAATAAGCTCAGATGTCAATTTTTCCTTTTCACTTGGGGAAAAAAATCACTTCAGAAACTTCCAGTTGTTATTAAGTTGATGCAATTAAAAATTCAGTAGTTTACCAACATGATAACGTGGCTGTCATTGACCACTCAATAACCAAATAGCTGCAAAGCTAATTTCAATATACAAATGGAGAAAATAAACTCCACGACTTCTACATCAGCTCAAACATATCTTCTCCTTTCTTTTACTATTTTTTTTCTTCTTTTCTTTGTGAAATATATGCTTTTGGCCATACAAATTCATCCACTTAACAACAAATTTTCTTTTTTGTAAGTCCATTTGCTAATCTAGAATCTTCAAGTGATTAATTGTGAAAGAAAAAGAAAGTTGAAAAGCATACACACCCATTTTCCTGTTTAGGACGATCCTCGACATATTCTTGCTTCCATGAGCTAAAATCAATGTCTTCTCCACTCTTGTCCTTCACCTCATCCATAAAGTACCTAGCCTGGCATTAAAACAACATTTATAAAAACATGAATCACAAGCACACAGAAAACACACATAATTTGAAGTACTTTAGGAGGACAAGACAGAAAAAAACAACTCAAAACTTCATATTTATCAGAAAACAAAAAGCTAATGACTGTAACATCTTAGCAGGAAGACTATACCTGCCTGCCCTCAATACTATTTCAAAATTACCCAATCCAGAGGCTTTGAAGCACAAAAAGCTCAAATCTAGACAATGCATTAACTTAGAAACATGCACAACCTGAGTGAGGTGATAATGCACATGTGACATCCACACTTAGTCATACATAACATGCAACAACCACCTATAAATACCACTGATTATAGTTTTGAATTTGCAGCCTCTGATGCTCTATAATTTCTCACACATATACCCAATGTGCAGAAACATTGTGTGTTCCTTTTTTCCCCTTAATATATTTATGTAGTACGATATAGAACATACCAGGCAGCTTATTTACATATATGTGTTTGGCCTGGGTTCTTGGTAGTTGCTCTTCATTTCTCTCACACAAAAGGCAGGCCATAAAAATGAAGACTAACAGGTCTGAGAGAAAAGAAAAAAAAAAAGGATAAAAACAAAGAAACGTACAATGAACTTCTAGATTCATTTCATGCATCCCAATACATGAATGACAAGACAATAAGTACAAAGCATACCAGTACTTTCAGGACTTGAGTATCAATTCCTCTGAGCGAATCAAGATACTGGAACTTCTTGTCCTTCTTGTTTATAACTGCTAAGCACCAGTGAATTTCTTTGTGGATGGGAACAAATATCTGAGCACATTAGCTAAATTAATATACAGATAACACACAATATAACAAAACAAAACAAAACAAATTGGAAGTGAATGAAAATAAGAAATGGCATACAACTCACCTTATCACACTCAAGAAGACAGTATCCCAATTTCCTTTGGGTAGTCCACCTTCTAACTGCTTTAAAATCATAGCCATTCCTCCCACTGATTAACTGGACATTACATTCATAGCGAAAATGCATTTTAATGAGCAAATAAAAGCAACGAAATGCCCCACTCTTCGCCCATTTGTGAGGTAATATTAATAGCAAAAGGCTTGTTTGGCATGCAACAAGTTGTAGGACTGAACATGAAAGATCAAGACCAATCATAAAATTGAGTAGGTAATATTTCAAATGTATGAAAAGTCATCTTAGTTTGTGAGTTCTAATTTTCAGAGTAAATCTGATATTACATATATAGAATAGAATGATAGAGGGGTATTCCAGGGAAAGATTAATAGCAAAATCTTAGTATGTGGGTTAATTGAAGTAATGGCCACAGAGTGGAATGGAAATATGGGATTACCACATCATTCACTAGAGTGAAATTTCATACCCGACATATATCAAATGTGTAGGGTATGAAACAATAAAGATTATAGGGGAAATGATCTCAAAAGGCAAGCGGGTTATTGAAAGAATGTGCAAAAGTTAGGAACTTAACACAAATCCTAAAAGAAATATTATGCCAACTTAGCCTAAAAAGGTAGGCGACAGAGTAATTATAATACCAACCTTCTTATAAAAGAATGTGTTGAAGAAATGACACTTCAAAAACTTTTTGGGCTCCCTCTTTTCCCTCTCTTTTAGTAATTCAAGATACGCATTTATAACCTACAAGAGAAGAGAGTCAGCCATTCATGTCAAAGAACCGCATTACAAGCTTACATATTTATCTGGATGGTCTGATTCAACCATTACACAAAGAATTAAATCAAGACCTCCTACATTTGTCATGATCATGGAGGGTTAATTCCAAAACCAAAAAACACAAACACACATAAAAAATCACCTCATCATTCAACCATGCCCCCGGTCTCAAACATTGCAAAAGTTCTCCGGTGATCTGAATATTAGAGTTCTCATGTGTAACCAAGACCTTCCTCCTGCAAAAGTAAGCCAAAGAGATTAGAATGTCAATAGTGACCCCTTTTCAAAACAAAATGGTGTACTCATCAAAATCATACCGATTGGAATTAGAGAATGCCCAAGAAATCTCAGCCTCTTCTTCCTTTGTAAGAGGCACAAAAGGTTCACGAAGCACATCTTGAAATACATCCTGGAAACAATTAACTTAGGCACAAAAAAAAAGCCCTAAATACAAGAATGTAGGTAGCACTTTCAAAAATAAAAGCAGTGATGACATTTCACCTCCTCCGGTTTCTTGAAACGTCGTAGTGATTGCAATGAAGCACGATGCTTCTCATTTAATTCAATTTGAAAACTCAAACTGCTCAACTTAGGATTCCGCCTCTCTGCAGTCTCATACAACTTTTTGTGTATTGAATAGCCCAAAACATCAAATTCCTGATCCAATGAAAGCGAGTCCAACAACTTCCCTGCATTGTCCACTTTCAAATTCACATTTGTCAAATCAGAAACCACTGATGACGAAGATGGAAGAAAATTTCCCTCCACAACTTCCCTTCCAATTCCAAAGAATTGGGAACAACTTCCCGTGACCTCCGGTCCAAAACCACCGACCTCCCTTCACGCCATTCATCGTCAACAACTCCAACCTCCTCAATGCTTGAATCCTCAGAAACACCATCTTTATCAGTCTCTTCATCGACCTCAATCACTTCCTTACCCTTCTTAAAATACCTCAAAGCCTTAAAAGCGCAATTCTTCGCCTGATCATATTTCAAACTGAAAACATTCCCCATTGAATCACTTAAACCCTCCTTACTCGGCCTCGATTCTCTATTCGAACTCGCAGAAAACCCGAATTTGGGTTTTCTACAAGGGGCATGAACTTCCCTTTGAATCCGATGCACCGGTTCGGGGTACTGATAGATTCTAGAAACTGAACTTCTTGATGAAAACGATCGTTCGGGACTCAGACGCATAAATGATGAAGTTTTGGGTTTTTTCGAAATGTGGGTATCGATTCGATTATCCAAATTGGGCGAATACAAAGATGGGGATTTGAAATTCGAGTTGTGGTATTTGTCACCGCGCCTTCGATTGCTCGTTATGGCACCCATTGATTCGACCCAGAATTTCTAATTCCTAGAAGTAAACAACAACAACGCTGACCCATCTAACAACTACCATCTTCAGCAAACATTGGCTAGTGAAATTCAAAGAAATTGAATCGAACCCCACAAAAAGAAAGTCGAACTTGTTAAAGCCCTGTATTTGAGGAGAGGGAAGTAGGGTTTTGTGTGATGATTGTGAGTCTGAGTGAGTGAGAGAGAAAGAGAGTTATTGATTGCTTTGAATTGTTAAAATTAAGCTAGAAATCGAATGAAGAACATGAATGCAAAGCAAGAAAGAAAGAAAGATTGGTTGCGAATTGCGAGTTCGATTCGTAGTTTGAAATCGATCGATCGATTTGGGAGGGGGGTTTTAGATTTCGCTGTTTGATGGAGAAAGAATCGGCTGTTTCCCACAAATTTCCTTCTTTGTTGGGTCGCATTAAAATCATACAGTATATGAATAAGAGAAATGATTTGGTCCTCAAATCTGGGATGCCCCGAATCCCCCTAACCCAAAATGACGTTGTTTTGGGCTTAGGTTTTTTTTTTTTTTCCTGTCATTTTCGACGCAGAGGAAGAAGAGGGAGGGAGGGAGAGAGAGAGAGAGAGAGGGCTCGTCGTCTCGCCGCTCGATCGTCGCCCGCCGTCGCTGGTCTGCTCATCGCCGTCGCCTCGTCGCCGTCGCCTCGCTGCTCTGCCGTCGCTGCCCTGATCGTCGCCTCCGCCCCTCGTCGGCCTCCACCGCCTCCGCCCCCTCCTCCTCCATTTTTTAGGCCCCCTCTCCCCTCCCCTCCCCTCCCCTCCTTCGTCTTCTTCCTTCGTCTGCAGAAGAAAAATAAAAATAAAAAATTCAGACGACGAAACGACGTCGTTTCGTCGATTAGGGGCATTCGGGGGAAAGGGATTCGAGGTCCCAATGAAGATTGATATGAATAATTTCAGAAATTAATGAAAATTTTAAAACTTCGGTTTTTTGAAAAATTATTTAAAAATGGTAGGTGAGCAACATATTAGAGATTTGGAAAATATTTTTTAATTACATTAGACATGAAAAGTGGGAAATTAATTGCAAAAATATATGAATTTTAATTTTTGATTTCCATTTTACTCTTGTCGTTAATCTTTTTAATTCTATTGTCAGTCACCCTTTTCCTGAGACCATTTTCAATTTAAACTCAAATTTTTTATCAAATTTAAATTTGATACGATATTTCAACCGTTTTACCAAATTGGTATCAGGGAACCCTCCTTTTTTTATTAAATTAAGGGAGCGTTTAACTTTTCATCAAATCTCGCAAGTGATTGTTGGTGGAGGACCGGATGGATGACTGGCCGATCAATCGGGTGAACGACTGACCGGACTTGACCAGTTGGACAATTGGGTGGACGATCGAATTGGGAAAATTTTAAAGAAAATTTACATTAAGCTAAACTACAACTGGGACATCCTTTCAATCGTCCTCTCGATTGACCGATTGTTTGATAAAAATTGAAAATTTAGTTTTAAAACATTTGGTATCAAATGAAACTTTTAATTAAATCTTTACTCAAATTTAGCATTAGAGATACTCTAATAGCAACTTTTCTCTCACTTTCCCCCTATTTTGAGTTAGAGATACTCTAATAGCAACTTTTCCCTCACTTCCCCCCTATTATTCTTCCAGTTTTCCCAATCATTATCATCCTGCCCTTAATCCACCCTAGCCCTTCTCTATCCACTCCCAGTCTCATTCACCGCATTCCCAGCCTTCATCTACTATCTCCAACCTCCTCCATCCCATCTCAAGCCCCTTTCGCTGCTCTCAACCTTATTTTTCCTCAACCTCCTCTATCCACTATTGGTCCCTTTCATCATCATCAACAACACAACCAAAAAATTAAAAAAAATAAAAGAGAGAGAAGAAATGAAGATCAAAGTAGGGTTTCACACTTTGCAAATGTAGTTCGCGACTGATTTGTCATGAGGGTTTGGAGTGGGTTTTTGCCTAGATGGAAAAAGGAAGGGTTTGGTTTGGAGTGGGTTTTTGCAAAGATTGAAAAAGGGTAAGGTTTTGCTAATAAGGGAGGGAGGAGAAAGGGAGAGAAGTGAATAGAGGAAACAATGCAAATATTGGAACAAAAAATTATAATCTCCATGATTTTTCAATTAATTTTGCTTCCATGTCTAGTGTAATTTAAAAAGATTCTCAATCATTTTTGTTATATTTTGTCCCATTTACCATTTTGCATTGTGTTTTTTTAAGGAGTTATTGTCAAAAAAACTGATGTGCTTGGCAATGCTAAAAAAACCAAAACTTGTTATATGAATCCAATTTTCATTTCATCCGAGAGATGCCTTTGTCATTTTATCAAAATGAAACATTTATCCTCGAACTGAATTCTGTAGAACTTAAAAATGATATTGAGCTTGCAAAGCTTGATTTTATATATATACATATACACACTCTACCTGACTGATCGTCAGACTGTTTGTGTATCACATATATGTATGTAGATCTTTCAACATTGCTTGAAAAATCTTCAACTCACAAAAACAAATTATGCAGAGTTTGGCCTACAGTTGTTGGCTTCCAACATTGGCAGTGCAGAAGAAAATCACAAGAGTGGGTGATGTCACAGCGCTGCGAGAAGAAAGAAGGAAACAAACAGTTACAAAAAAATAAAAATAAAAAACTACCATTCAAGAAGAAGATGTAAACATAAGAATGAGAGAAATGAAGAACTAGAAAAGGAATGCAACATCGGGAGACCAAAAAAATATTCTGATATTCTGTGCGGGGAGAAAAACCAAGACTACATCTAGTACATCAAGCCTATTATTCAAATGCAAATTCCATTAGGCAATAAATAAAGCCAAACAAAAAGAAAAAAGACTATCAATAAAAGCCAAAAATAAAAGAGACTACAAAATTTAATTTGAGTTAGCTTAGAATCTCTGCCTTTGCGTGCACCTCTAGGAATGGGGGCAAATATGAGGTAGCATAAGCCACCAAGCAACTCTTCTATGTGCACGGAATCCATCACAAAACCAAACATAACTTTTTCACAGAGTTAGGGCCCACAAAATTGATGAGTCCCACCATATGTGAGAGGGTTGTGTCCAGTTCTATGATTGAATTATGTGCACTTGGAATTTTTCGACACCAAAAGGGGTGTGTTCATATTTCTGATCGGCTGGCGTACTCCTGCACCAACGCTCCAAACAACGAAGGCCGCTCAAGCAAGTGAGAGGGGGCATCAAATTCCTTTGCCCGTCCTGTACAAAGCAATCAAAGCCACAATGCAGAAAATTAGCAATAGCATGACCAGAACTGTGTGAGTATTTGCACCCTGAACACAGTCCTAGCAGTTAAAAGAAATAAGTCAAGTTTTCCCACCCTCAACATAGAAAATGAAACTAGAAATAGCTAATAACATTAAGGAATCTAAGTTCACAGTCATATTAATCATGGCCATAAATAAAAGCTCAACACTACCTCTGATTATAAAGAGCCAGAACAATTCTAGACTCCATTTGAATTAGTCAAAAAAATTTATAAACAAAATTCATCTAGGGCAGCGCCATTCTTGCAAAGTTGCAATTACAAGGCATAATAATGGGTGTTTTGACATAAAATGAAAGGGCCATAAACGTCACATCATTCTATATGAAATTTATAAAAAAATAAGTATGTATAATATTACCCATGTGTTATAAAAAAAATAAGTTTGTATAATATTACTCCTGTTTAGGTGAATGTGAATCTTAACAAGTATAGGATGCTAACTACTCGACCGCAAACCCAACTGTGCAATGAGTTGGCGAGGGTTGTAGGGGATAGAGCCCCCTGCTCAAAGGAGGGGGGTTCACGGGAACTAGTCCCCAAATTTGAAGTAACGGTATTTTGGTAATTCGGCACTCGACCTGCAAGCCTAGTTATATGTATATGTCGTTGACGGAGAGTTCTCCATATCTTGCTTATAACTCTTTCTAATCATGATAAAAATATGACGACCATAGATGTAATATTAATTTTGGAGTGAACCACTTAAATCCAATGTCCATGTGTGTATTTGATTTACAATTCTTACTCCCTTCGTCCCATTTTGATAGTCCCTTTTGGAAATTCAAATTTTTTAGGGGATATGTAATCGTTGTATTTCAATTCAAATTTTAGAGCACTTAATTCCAATAATGCCCTTCTTTTTTCAATTTTTAATATATTTCTAGCCATTTAAAAAGGGTAGTTTTGAAAAACTAAATATTATTTAATTTGACTTTTCAAATAGGACTAACACTTTGGGACATCCTAAAATGAGAAAAAGGACTAACAAAATGGGACAGAGGGAGTATTTGTTTGTCTTCTCTGTTTTCCATGTCTCACCGATCCTAAGTAGTTGTGACAAAATTCTTAAAAATGTGGAGGCTCGTGTATATAATGTGTTTCGCATAGCAATCTTGACAAAAGTTCCTATACTTCTTTGCTGAGCTTACATGTATAGCTTAACTGCAAAGATAAAGAGTGAGATACATACCAGCATCCATAACCAACACTCTATCGCAGTCCATGACCGTGGGAATTCTGTGAGCTATGCTGATTATTGTACATGCCGAGAAGTCCTCACGGATGATTTTTTGAATCACTGCATCAGTTTGAGAGTCAACAGAAGCTGTTGCTTCATCCATAAATAGAATCTTGCTGCACTTCAGCATGACCCTCCCCAAGCACAGAAGCTGTCTCTGTCCCACACTCCAATTGTCTCCACTATCAACCACTAGTACAGAGGGGAGAGAGAAAGGAAAAAAAAAGGTTAATTGTTAGGGAATTTAACTTGAAAGATTACTGATGTGAACACTTGAGATTTATTTAAGCAGAAAAAATATAAAATAAAATAATTAATTATATATTTTTTTTTGTGTGGAGAAAACATTTTCCAATGTTTGATAACAAGTTTAAAAGTAATGTGCTAGTAGTTGTATTAGTGATGGTAGTGGTGGTGGAGGTGGTAGGATGGTGGAAGTGGAGGTGGTGGCGGAGTGGTAGAGGTTGTGTTGGTAGGATGGTGGAGATGGGGGTGGTGGTGGTGGCAATGTGGTGCCATTGGTGAGCCTATAGTCCAAAAAATGTTTTCCACCTAATTAAGTTTTTTTTTTTTTTTTCTATTGATCACAGAAAACATTTTTTATTCACTTTCGCTTCCAATCATACAAAATGCCAGAAAAATGTGAAAAACAATTTTTCAAAAAGTATTTTCTGCCGAAATAAATAGAGCATAATTGAATTTGAGGAGAACTTCAAAAACTAACAAAGAGAAGAGACCAACCAGAAGCATCAAGTTTTTCAGGCTTTGCAGCAACCACATCTTTCAGCTGGCAGCGTTCAAGACTCTACAGAAGCAGAAAACTGTTGTCAGCTAATTCTAAAAACAAAAACAGAAACAAAATCAATGCTCTGATCCTATATTGCATAGACACAATGTACAAATGAGGAATATTTACCTTCCATATTTCTTCATCAGAATACAACCCAATTGGGTCGATATTGCTTCTTACCGTCCCCTCAAAAAGTACTGGGTCCTGAGGGATGATCCCAAACCGGGACCGGAGATCATGAAGACCAAGCTTGCAAATGTCAACCCCATCAATTATAATTTTTCCACCAGAAGGCTCCACCAGCCTGAAGAAAACTTGGATCAGAGTTGACTTTCCGCTGCCTGTTCGCCCCACAATACCAATCTTCTCTCCTCCATAGATGTTGACAGACACACCTTTGATAACCAGCGGAGTGTTTGATCGATATCTAACCTGCTCAAAGTCAGTGCATTATGTGTGAAGAATGCTTTCAAATCATTTAACAGTAACTCAAAATCCAAAATTTCCTAGCTCAAATCAAATGGTTATCCAAGTGAGCAATTCCGGAGACGAGTTAAAAATTACTAAAGCTTTCATTGTTGTTCAACAAAGAGGTCTCATAATAGGAAAAAAATTAACAATGCCAACAAAGCCCAACAACAAAGTTAAACAAACAAAATACAGAATTATTATAGTTTCATCATTTATGAACAAACCAAAAAAAGGAAAAAAAAAAGCAAAAGAAATATAATAAAGGGTTTGTGCAATTACCTTCAAGTCAATAATCTCAATGTCACCATGGGTAGGCCAATTTGGAGAAGGAAGACAATCAGCTATCCTCCAAGGAGCCTCTGATGGGATTCTTATAAACTGCTTGATTCTCTCAACAGCAACCATTCGGTTTTCCACCATGCAACTCATAAATACCGTCCAAAACATCACAGCATTCAGGGAAAGGCCATAGGAAAGAGTCAACCCAACATACTCTGTGCCGTACAAAAGCATCTATTAGTTAGATTTTTTTTTTTTGGCCACCCAATAGGATGTTAATATGTAGTAGAGTTAGATTGCTACAGCAGGCCGATTCCAATCCACTGACTCTAACCTGAGACTGAGACTGAGACTTCACCGGCACTTAATTGCCCCCATGACCAGTTGAGCTATAGCTGAGGTTATATGAGTCAAGTTGTCAACTCTAATATTTTAATAATTAGTCCATATGGATAATCCTTTGCACTTATGCATTTTCTATAGATATACATGTAGACAATAATATATGTAACTTAAAGCAAACCAATGTGTCATGAGAAGTCTGTGAACATGGTCACCAAAAAGAAATACATGGACATGAGCATAAAACTTACTCTTTCCTACTCTATTTTTCATTCCTTTTTTTTATTAAAAAAAAAAAAAAAAGGGGGAAAAAATACAGGGAACGACCAATGTGTGGCAACCTATGAAGCATGGATACTTCAAATAGGAAGACGTATACTCCTTGGATACTTACGGATACGTATCAGATACTTAGTAAAAGTATCGGATACTTCTTAATTAATTTTTCATTAATTTTGAAGTATCGGATACTTAGTTGTGAAGTATCGGATGCTCCAAGTCACATATTATTGGATACTTCTTAATTAATTTTGAAGTATCAAATACTCCAAGTCACATATTACTCCTTTTATGAAATTAGAATTGTATCATTTCTTGCATAACATCAGAATTGTATCATTTCTTGCATAATATTAGAATTGTATCATTTCTTGCATAACATCATAATATAATATAATTGCAAGGATAAATAGAATATTTTTACAATACTTTGCTTAGTTTTTTTTATAAAAATAACATAGTAAGCTAAAGTAATAGAATTCATCAAATTGACATATCTTCATTGTATCATGCATGTCCCCTATAACTACATAGAAGTAAGGATTAATAAGATAATATAATAATAGTAAAATTAAATATCAATAAATAAATAAGCAAATAAACTTGCATAGAATATTGTTGACTAGTGCAAAAGGAAAAAGTATAGGGTCAAGTTCTGGACTATTTTGATATTATAATATTAACATATTAGACTTGATATTGAAATGAAATATTTGCAAGACCTATTGAAAATTTAAAAACTAAACTAGCTATTGCCTTAAATTAATACATAATTCTTAAAGATTAGTATTTTGCATCATAAAGTTACTGTGGTTTCTCAACATTCTTGACCTTATGTGTAACTCACTGCTAATAATTTATTTATTTTTTATTTTTTACAAACGTATCCTAACCGTATCCGTATCCTACTTTTTTAGGTTTTGCTGTATCGCCGTATCCGTACCTCGTATCCATGCTTTCTAGGTGGCAACCTTCCGTAGGCATGTGACTATAGAAGCCCCTACTACACAGGGAGACGGACAGGCTAGCAATTGCGTATGATCCGCAGTGTTCCCTAAAGATGGGCTTGAAAATAAATTATATTAAATAAAGGAGTAAATTACACTTTACATCCTACACACTTGACACCGAAAACCTATGGTCTCTCATTTTTCAATTTTAACAGTCAAACCATTGCACTTTTGATCAAGTTGTAATGTGGCCTTCTTGTTAACTAGGTGTTAGATTTCGTAATGGAAATTGTCATGTAACTCTCACATTAGGCATTTTTTAACATAAAATATAATTTTATTCTCTTTTGTTTATTCTTTATTTTTTTCACTATATTTTCTCACTTTACTGTAATTTCTAAGCTCACTCCACCGACTAGATTTTCTCTCTACAGTATTTTCTAAATCCTACACCACTGACCACTCCTTCATGTGAAAATCACATGACCATTTAACGTCAAAAAAAAAAACAAATTAAGCACATTGTAACTTGATTGAAAAAGGAATGAAATATTATAATTAAAAAATAGGCGATCAAAGTAGGACTTGGTTCAGGGGAATACTACCTGGCTGGATAAAAGAACTTGGCAACGTGACCATGAACAATGTAGCTGTACAGAGGAAAAAAGCCCCCGTAAGTTCCAATCGGAATCCCAACCACTCGTTCGATGCATTGTTGTGGAAATCCATCCGTAGATTTGCATTAACCCTCTCAACATTTCCCTCGAAAAACCTTCCCTGCTTCCTGAAGGACCGGATTGTCATAACACCAGACACAGTTTCCGAGAAGTGATGTATAACTGGGGCTTTAGTAATTGAATCAAGACGGGTCAACTCACGAGATGTTGCCAAGTAGTATCCCTACACATCAGAAATACAAGAAAAATCAGTTTCATGTTAGAATTTTCTCAACACAAACCTAAATTGTTTGTTTTTTCGTGTAATCGTGCTGTGTCATTTTAGATTTGTGTTATGTCCAAAAAAAAAATCACCTTTAATTAAAATGTTTAAAAAAAAATCATAAGTTGAATTTCATGAAAGTGATTTCCACTAGATGAAATTATTCATAGAAATGTTTAATTCCAATTGAATACTATTTCACCAATTTTATAAAACTAAACTTATTTATTTATTTGTTTACTAGATTGAATCTAAAATAGTAAATAAAAATATTAGATTCTTAAATAAAAAAATTTATTCGTGTTTTGTAAATTCGACACTAACAAGATATTTTTATTTATCATTTAACTTGCTAATTTCGTGTATAGTTCATGTCATATTGAAAATTCCCATACCAAAGCACAAGTCAACAGATTATGTTTTCTAAGAACTAAAGTCCAGATAATTCTAATGAATCAGATAAAAATCAAATAACAACTCAATGAAGAACTACAAAATTTTTGGTGACCTCTTTTACCATAAAAAACAAAAGTAATAACAACAACAACAACAAAAAAGAGCTGTCATACCCGGCACCAAATATTCAGCCAAACCAGTGGAACTACAAGGAATACTGTTGGCCAAGCATTCACGCATGTAACGACCACAATGCTGAACAAATTAAAGTACATTACTAGTGTCATACTCAGAAAAATGGGGATCATAAAGTCAACAGCAGCTTGATCAGTTGATGCCTGAAAAGTAAATTTTCTAGTTAGTGCAAAGCATGAAGTGAGAGCATGTTATCTTATGTCCACAAATTTGCTTGTTCTTTTGTTTCAAAACATTTGCATCCATTGAATTTGTTTCAAAACATTTGCATCCATTGAATTATGTCTTGAAAATTACAACATGTCATGGTTTTCAAAAATTCAATAATTGGTAGTGTTTTAAGACAAGAGGACATTAAGATTTGGAGACAAAAAAAATTCTTAGCCTGAAGGGATTTGGTTCTTTATCATTCACGTGGTTGATAAAATAGTTCAACCATGAATGATTAAAAGGTTCAAATTTAACAATCAACATACCAAAAGAAAGTCACTACAATTATTAGGGGTAAATTACACTTTTTTCCTTTATACTTTACATCAAATTTGACTTCCGTCTCTCATTTTTTAATTGTAACAGTCAGTCCCTTACACTTTTGGTCAAGTTGCAATGCAACACTTCCGTTAGTTTGGTGTTAAATTGTCTAATGAAAATTATTAGGTACCTCTCACATGAGACATTTCTAGGGAAAAAAGTAATTGTCTTTCACTTTGTTCTTTTTTCTCCATTTCTCCATTGTATATTCTCTCTACTATAGTGGGGAGAAAGGGGTGGTGGGTTGAGATTGGTTTATAAAGCACAGTAGAGAAAGAAAACAATAGATAAATAGAGAAGAAGAAGAAGGAATAAAAAGGAAATTATATTTTTACCCTAAAAAACGTTGCATGTGTGAAAAAGAAAAGGAAATCCGAGATTTTAGGAGTGCGATTTCAGAGTGACTTATGTTACCTGGGTCGGTTGTGGCTGCACCACGCCGGCGCATTATTTATCTTGGCGGTCGGTCCTTCGAACTAGAAGAAGCGTTGGTAGATTCGATTGGGCGGCGTAGTATCTCGATTGTGGAAAGGGGACAGGGGCTCCGCAGGGCGGTTGTGTTGCTCGGCTACGAAACCAGATGGATTGTGGCAAAATTGCGAGCGGCTTCATTGGCACCTGATAACTTTCGTTTTTTGGGTCGCCTTCATGGGGGTAATCGTAGTGTAGCAGTGTGGGTTCGAGGGGAGGAGGGCGATGGGTCATCGTTTCAAGTTGTGGTAACGGTTGGGACTCGGAGGGCACAGATTTTTATTCCGACGTCAGAATTCGGGGGAGGATGGGGGGATGTGGCTCTGGTCATTGAAGGCTTTGGGTTCGGGGATGGATGGGTGCGGCGACCTACGGGTTTGCACACGAAGGTGTTGTCCCCTTCTGGGCCAGGGTCTTTGCCGGCTCAGGGTGCGTCTGGAGGGGTCCCGGTGGTCCATTCGTCAGCGGAAGCGGACTGGTTTCGCTTGTTGGATCGTTCACTGGTGGGTCAGATTCGTGATATGGATGGCAAAGGTTTGAGCTTTGCGGAAATTTCTGATTGGGTCTTACGGTGGTGGAAGTTTTCAGCCAAGGTGGAGGTGCGACCGTTGGGTAATCAGGCTTTCTTGTTTGTGTTACCTACTCGTAGTGAGGCGGAGTCGCTATTTCATCGCCGATGGACCATTGGTGGCCGTCTTCTGGAGTTGGGTTGGTGGAATCCTTTGGCCCTTTGTGCTTCGGGCAAGTCATCACCTCCGGCACATCGGGTATGGGTCCAGGTGGTGGGTCTGCCGATCCATCTTCGTGGGCTAGAGGTTTATCGGCAAATCGGAGATCAGTGTGGCGGCTTTGTGGCGGTTGATGAGTCATCGGTGGACTTGGGTTCCGTTCGGTTGTGTGTCAGGAGATCTGCACATATTCCATCGCGAGCTTCTATCCGGTGGGGGTCGTGGCACTTTTCGTTGCCGATCTGGGTGGAGGCAGGGCCGACGGCGGAGCCGGCAGTGACAGTAGCCGATCTTCGACTGGATAAGTCAAGGCGTGATTTACGCAGTGGGAATCGCAGCCTCCCGAAGATCATGGGAGTGAAAGATTATCAGAATAGATTCATGGGAGATACAGACTCTTGGGGCAATCGGGTTTGGACTCTGGGTCAGCCTGGGAGTCACTTGGGCTTCAAAGGTGATTTGGGGCCAACGTCTTTGGGCCTTGCTAAAGCCCACAGGGATGGGTTTCAGTCCTTAGGCACCCATAAGTGGGTTAAGACATTAGCACCTTTGGTTTTGGGCCCAATGGATGCTGTGGGCCAGCAGAAGCAGGTTGCTCCTCTCAATCAGCCCAATATACGTGGGTTTGCTTCAGGCCAACCCGAGTTGCCTAACCCATCTATCAGTCGGGTTTTTGCTTCGATCCATGCTGGAGTTGGGTCTCGCAACCCAGTTTGCGAGGTGGGTTCGTCGGCGGAGGCTGCTCGACCACCGGCGGAGGCTATCGGTGGTGGTTTTGTGGAGGCGTCGGAGATTGCCACCTCACAGTTGGCGGAGTCAGGTTTGGATGCGCGACATACCCAGCTGGATCGCGATGCGCTATCTGTGGATGAACACGGGTCGCGATTGGAGCTAGAGTCAACTTGCGATGTGTTATCTGCGGATGAAACAGGGTCGCACCTGCTACTGGCATCGGCAAGAGGTACTTCTCAGGTGGAGGTCGTAGCGATGCCTGAGCGGCAGTCCCAGGTGGTGTTCCCGCTGTCTCGCGATGCGTCTTGGGTTGACCAGGGTAAGAAGGGGCATGAGATTGCGGGACAGTCACAGGTTTTGGGTACTGAATTGGTCGACACTGATTTGCAGCCCTTAGCAATGTTACATACTGATTTGGTTACTGGTTTCAAACAAAAACATAGGTTTGAGGATTCTGGGGGATTTTCGGGGAGGATATCCCTTCGGCAGAAGCGGTGTCCCAGTGGGTGTTGGATCGAATTAGTGAAGTTAGTCGTTGTTTGGGCTTGTCTTTTGAGGGCCACGAAAATGAGGCAATGCGACTTTTTGCTGCAGTGGAGGCTTCATGGAGGCCAGGGACTCCCAGTTCAGGAGTGTCTCGGTCTTTGGTGACCCCTTCTAAAGGACATCAGGAGCTCAAGAATTTGGAATGTTCTGTGAATTATGATCATGGGGTGCAGACTGTAGGTCGGGGTGGAAGGCGAGATCGGAGGGGCCCATTGTTGTTAAAATGAAGTTAAAAATTGTTTCGTGGAATGTGCGGGGGTTGAATGATAGGATAAGAGGGTGGCAGTGAAGGCGGTATTACGGAGTGCCAAACCGGACATCGTATGTTTACAAGAGACGAAGCTGGCAGAGGTGGGAGTGGAGCTGATTCGCGAGGTGTGGGGGGGGAGGTTTGTGGAGTGGACCTTTTTGCCCTCGTTAGGTACGGCAGGGAGGGTTCTTCTCTGTTGGGATAAAAGGGTAGTGGTGAGGGAGGAGGAGGAGGAGGAGATAGGAGGATTTTCTGTCTCTTGTTTGTTCCGCTGTGTGGAGGATAATTTTCGGTGAGGTTTCACTGGGGTATATGGGCCTGTGCAGGTTTCGGAGCGGGGTTGGTTTTTCGAGGAGATGGAACACATAGCTTTTTGCTGGGATGTCCCATGGTGTCTATGGGGTGATTTCAATGTTGTTCGTTGGCCATCGGAGAAGGCGGGGCTTGCGAGGAGTTCAGGGGCTATGCGGGCTTTTTGTTCTTTCATTGATGATTTACAGTTGGTTGATCTGCCTATCCAGGGGGGTAGCTTCACTTGGTCAAATGGTCGGAGCTTGTCTCGAATTGATCGATTCTTGGTTACTGTGGGCTGGGATGAGCACTTTTCTGAGGTGGTTCAGCTTCGTTTACCTCGACCTGTGTCTGATCATTGGCCAATTTTGTTGGATAGTGGGGGGGATTCAATGTGGTCCTATGCCATTTCGTTTTGAAAATATGTGGTTGCATTCTAGAGTTGGTTTGGGGTTGGTGGCATAGCTATGAGGTTCGTGGTTCCCCTAGTTGTGTGTTGGCTCAAAAATTGAAGATGCTGAAAGCGACCTTAAAAATTTGGAATAAGGAGGTGTTTGGTCGGCTAGAGGGCCAAAAAGCTGCAGTCGTGTCTTTACTTCAATCCTTGGATGAGCTGGAGGTGCAACATGAGCTGCCTACTGAGGCCGTTTTTCGTAAGGAGGCGGCTAGACAGGATTTTGTTCGTATATCCCGTATGGAAGAGGTTTGTTTTCGTCAAAAGTCTAGATGTTTGTGGCTAAAGGATGGGGATCGAAATACAAAATTCTTTCACCGTATGGCTAATGCTCATCGAAGGGTTAATCAGATTAGTAGGTTAGGGGTGGATGGTCGGGAGCTGGACACCGATAGTGAGATTCGGGAGGGGATTGTGGGCTACTATCAGCATTTATTCCGGCCTCAAGAGGGGGCTTGGCGGCCGGGTTTGGAGGGTGTTCAGTTTGCTACGATTATGGGGGAGGATCGAGAGAGGTTGGAGCGAGCTTTCACAGAGGAGGAGGTGTTTGGAGCGTTGCAGGCTATGAGTGGGGATAAAGCCCCAGATCCGGATGATTTTACTATGGCTTTTTTCCAACATTGTTGGTGCGTGGTTAAGGGTGATATCTTGGCAACTTTGGAGGATTTCCGGGTGCCTGGGCATTTTGAGAGAAGTTTCAATGCAACTTTTTTGGCGTTGATTCCTAAGAAAGGAGGGGTAGATGATATTCGGGATTTTCGGCCTATTAGCTTGTTAGGAAGTATGTATAAGTTATTAGCTAAAGTGCTGGCTAATCGTTTACGAGGAGTTTTATCGAATGTGGTGTCAGAGTCCCAGAATGCGTTTGTTGGAGGAAGGCAAATTTTAGATGCAGTATTGGTTGCCAATGAATGTGTGGATTCTCGGCTCCGTCAGGGACGTCCGGGTTTGATTTGCAAATTGGATATTGAGAAGGCGTATGATAATGTTAATTGGGACTTCCTCTTGTATGTATTGGATCGTATGGGCTTCGGGGCGACTTGGTGTCAGTGGATCAAGTTCTGTATCTCGACTGTGCGGATGTCGGTGTTGATTAATGGGACTCCGGCGGGTTTCTTTCATACTCATCGAGGTCTTCGGCAGGGGGATCCTTTGTCCCCCTTGCTATTTATCTTAGTGATGGAGGCGTTGAGTAGATTGTTGGATAAAGCTGTGCGTGAAGATTTATTGGAAGGTTTCGTTGTGGGTTCTTTGGAGGGGATTCCTTTGGGGGTTTCGCATTTGTTATATGCGGATGATGCCTTGATCTTCTGTGGTGCGGACGCAGCTCAGGTTGGTTATTTGCGTTGTGTTTTGCTTTGTTTTGAGGTGGTTTCGGGCCTTCGTGTTAACTTGCGGAAGTCGGAGCTCATTCCAGTGGGGGCGGTTGCTAGGTTACCTGTTCTGGCTGCAATATTGGGGTGTAAGGTCTCGGTTTTGCCAGTATCCTATTTGGGTTTGCCTTTAGGGGCTTCTTTTAAGGCAAAGAGGATGTGGGATGGAGTAGTGGAACGGGTCCAACGTCGCTTGGCAGGTTGGAAGTCCCAGTATCTTTCGAAAGGGGGTCGGTTGACTTTGATTAAGAGTGTGTTGAGTAGTATCCCCACTTATTTCATGTCGATCCATGTTATTCCAGTGTCGGTGGCACATCGGTTAGAAAAGCTTCAGAGGATTTCTTGTGGGGAACTGGTGGTGATGATTTTAAGTATCATTTGGTTGATTGGGGTAAGGTTTGTCAACCCAAGCAAGCTGGTGGGCTGGGGGTTCGACGGTTGGTGACTTTTAACCGAGCTTTGTTAGGGAAGTGGCTCTGGCGTTTTGCTTTGGAGCCTTACAGATTGTGGCGGCAGGTGGTGGCGTCTAAATATGGGCTGGGCAGAGGGGGTTGGGTTTCTGGGTCTGTGTCCTGCACTTATGGGTGTGGTTTATGGAAAGGGATTATGTTGGGAAGGGTAGCGTTTTGGAAGTGGATAGGGTTTAAGGTGGGGGACGGGAGTCGGGTGCGGTTTTGGAAAGACTTGTGGTGTGGGGAGTTGGTGTTGGAGACCCGTTTCCCTTTGATTTTTAATATTGCATTAGATCAAGATGCTTTGGTGGCTTCTTATTTGAATGGTAGGGGTGTGGTTGTTTGGGATATCCAGTTACGGCGACAGGTTCATGATTGGGAAGTTGCTCAGTTGGTGGAGTTGTGGGGTTTTTTATATGGTTTGGGTACGGTAGGGGTGGGCCCCGATGTATTGGTTTGGACTAGGTTGGGGGCAAAGGCACAGTTCACAGTAGCATCATTTTATCAGGGGTTGATGGGAGATGCTGGTTGGCTCTTCCCTTGGAAAATTGTTTGGGTTCCGGGGGTTCCGACTAAGGTTGCCTTTTTCATGTGGACGGTCGCTTTAGGTCGGAACCTTACTTTGGACAATTTGATGCGGCGGGGACACATCCTTGTTAATCGGTGTTGTATGTGTTGCGCGGATGCGGAGTCAGTAAATCATTTGTTTCTTCATTGCTCGGTGGCTTCGGGTTTGTGGGGCTTTGTTTGTTCTCTTTTTGGAATTGCTTGGGTCCAGCCACAAGGGGTGTTTGATTTACTTTGGGCTTGGCGGGGCGTTCGTCTTGGTCGACGGCGGCGGCGAGCTTGGTTACTGGCTCCGTTCTGCTTGATGTGGTTGCTTTGGTTGGAACGGAATCGACGTACCTTCTTAGCGGTTTCTCATAGTGTTTCTTGGCTACAAAGTCGTCTTTCCCTTGTTTTGTATAGTTGGTTGGAGGGTAGGGTAGATCCGGATTTATTTACGTTTTTAGATTTTCTTGATGGGGTGATTGGTTAGTCCTTGTTTTTTGGTTCCATTATTGGGTGGCTTTTCTTGTATTGGTTGCATCGTCTTGATGCTTTCTTTATAAAATTTGCTTATTTATCAAAAAAAAAAAACGTTGCATGTCAGGGCCACATGATAATTTTTCTTAATCAATTTTGCACTTGAATAATGGAAGAGTCAAATTGCAACTTGACCGAAAGTGCAAGGAGTTCATCATTACAATTAAAAAAATGAGAGATTGAATTAAGATTCAATGATGTAAAGTGCAGAAGTGCAAAGTGTAGTTTATCCATATATTAGGAAAAGTGGTAAAACACACTCACTCGACTTAGAATTCTTCCTGATGGAGTAGTATCAAAGAATGACATTGGAGCATGCAGGATGCTGTGAAGAATCTGAGCAAAAAACTTCTGAGCTGTTTTAAGACCCAAAATTGCAACAAGGAATGCTCTTATAAACACCAACACACATGCCACTCCTGCTATGATCAAGTAGACCATCATAAACAGAGAAGGGTTAAAAACGGTATTTTCAGAAGTCTCATATGCTAGCCAGTAATCATTGCCCATAAGAGAAGACAGCCAGAATATAGAAATCAGTATTACGGCTCCAACTCCCGACCATCCAAATGCCTCGGTGCAATATTGCCTGTACACATCCGAGCTGACACTACCGGTTTCTCTCTCCTCGTCTTCAATGAGCTTTGAAGTACCCTTTTCAGACTTGGATCGGTCCAGAGTCCTGCTTTCACCATTGGATTCCCCTCGGGTTAAAGGGGTATGGGGTGATTTTGGAGTCTGCGGATTGTCATCAGATACAGGAGTGCTCATTTCCACAAGATCCATGGAGGATTCATACGCAGCTACAAGTGCACCAAAATCCATGCCAGATTCAAGAAGCTCTTGGTACCTCCCAGATTGTACAATCATCCCATCTCTCATGACCTGGTAATTTGGTAATACGAAATTATGTGAAGAAGCTGATGAAAAGGAAAGGATCAAAAGCAACCTTCATAAAAAAATTATAAAAAAAAACACTTGTGTTTTCTAAGTTTTGATTGAAATTGAAAGGAACTTCTGACTTTAAACTTGCTCTTAATTTATGTTTTTGCAAATTGTGCCTTGACCAATTGACTGATTAATAAGCAATGCAATGAGTGCAGTCTGTAAAAAAACTGTTTTGTGGTTCATCCTTAATTAAAAAAAAAAATGGACTCTTCCTGGTATCATGTGACTTAGAGTGCAAATTCACATAAGAATAAAGGAGATGATGTTTCTAACAAATCAACATGTTTGGCTAAGAGAGAAATTTAATTGATCATGAAACATGTGATAAGCCATAGAATAGAGACCAAGTGTTCCATGAATTCCTTGCATACCATTAAAAATATTAGAAAAGAAAAAAAGAATTATACTTACCAATATGCGGTTAGCATTATGTAGGAAGTCAACTTGGTGTGTCACAAGTAAAATGGTCTTATCTTTGAGAGCTCCTCTCACACATTCCTGCAACAATTTATTGATGTTAGAATCCTTTTAAATTAAGAAATATACAAAAGCAAGCTTCTTTGTTTTTTATCAGCAACAAAAGAAATTTTATTGATGAAGGTGTCCTCTTCAAGAAAACCAGCCATTACATCAAAAAAAAAACTATACATCACAAACCGCTTTCCAATCTCTAAAAATAAAACGAAGCGTTGGCCGTGTTTGTTTTGCCTCAATATAGTGCCAAAATTATGTTTGGGCAGATTGCATTACCAAGTTGTCCGGTTTTATTTATTTTGACAGCAAATGCCTCGCAAAAACATCAGATTGTGTCCCAGGCAACTTTAAGTCCATCAGGATACCAAGTAGGACCTCTGTTGCTAAAAACTAAGTTTTTGTAGGTGCCAAACAGCCCCTTTAACTTTTATGTTGTTTCAATTTTCATTTCAAGCTTTTCTATTACTGCTATACAAGTTGTAGCACATGAAAACATGGGAGATGTACATCTCAAATCACCAATATCACTTAGAGGAAGAGCAACATATTTAAAAATAGGATAAATTACACTTTGCACCCGTAGGATTTATTACATAAAATCTCACTTTGGTCCTTCCTTTTTTCAAATGTACCAGTCAACTCCTTGCACTTCCAGTCAAATAGTATGTGGCCCTTCCATTAGTTTATTGTTAAATTGCCTACCACAAATTGTTATGCAACTCTTATGAGACATCTTTAAGGGAAAAAATGTTATTCTTTCTACTTCTAATTTTTCCACAATATTTTGTCTTTCTACTATATTTTAGAAAATACAGTAGAAAGAGAAATAGAGAAGAAAAATAAGAAAAAAAAAATTATATTTTAACTTAAAAAATGCATCATGAGATGGTCATATAAAAATTTCCATTAACCAGTTTAACACCACACTAAAGGAAGGGCAAGTGCAACGAGTTGACTGCTACAACTTAAAAATGAGAAACCAAATGAAATTTAATGTAAAATACAAAGTATAATTTACCCTTCCAAATAATTCTCAACTATGGCATTATGCAGTAGACTATAACCTTGAATATCTCTGATCCAGTATGTGCATCAACAGCGCTAAATATATCGTCAAGAAGATAGATATCACAGTCCTGATACAAAGCTCGAGCAAGTTGTATCCTCTGCTTCTGGCCACCACTAAGATTGATTCCACGCTCTCCAATCTCGGTCTGGTCACCATGCTCCATTATTTCCAAATCCTTCTCCAAACAACAAACTCTAATAACTTCCTTGTATCTGTCCCTATCCATTGGTGAACCAAACAAGATGTTTTCTTGGATGGTAGCATTCTGTATCCATGATGTTTGTGCCACGTAAGCAGTGGTCCCACAAACTCTGACCTGTAGGGGGAGAAAAAAGAAAAGAAGATGTCAAGAATACATTTTCAAAGCAAGGAACATAATATAGCAATTATCTCTCAATCAGTACAAAGTCAAAATGGTTACAATATCATTGATCTTTTTTTGTTAAATAAAGTGATTCATATCTTCAAGTTATACAAGTAACACAACATATAAGTTACAATTACATACTAATAAAAATTATGTTCAGTCTTTTATGTTGAGTAAATAAACAAAACTCATTTTATCCCTGTAGTTTAAGGTCAGAACTTGGGAGTGTAAAAATGACCTGCAGCCCGTGAGCCCAGGCCTGGACCGAGAGCTGGGTCTCAGTCATCATTTTGAAACCTGGCCCGGCTCGTGGGCCAGCTTAAGGTAACTTCAAGGCCCGGCCTGAGGCCCATTGTCTTTTTTAATGGAAAAACAAAAAAAATGTTTAATCCCACCCAAGCCTGCCCAGGCCCAAAGCCCGAATATCCCTGGGCTTGGCCTCATTTTTTCTGGCTCGTGGGCCGGGCCAGGCCAAATTGTGACAGGAACCCGCAAGGCCCAACACGGACTAGCCCGGCCAAATTTACACCCCTTGCCCTTATAGCTCAAATATAGGTAGAGACTTATCCGATGTAATTTTGGATTAAAATGCAATCATTACATTTTTCATCCAAATTATTGTAAGTTGTGCCACACTTGGGGTTTAGAGTGTCGCCAAAACAAAAAAAAAAAAGTCAAATTTTTATACAAAAAGAGTGTTGTCCTTCACTTCATCTTCTTCCTCTATCCCAATTGATAACCCTAACACCAAATTATATAAAACGTGAGGCGGTCTTTCCAATGCAAATATATACAAAACACACACATATATGATATATATACATACACAATGTTCCATAGCTGCAATCATATTAGTATTTGGTGAAATAGGTAATTAAATAATTGCTGCAAATATATCAATTGATATGTAAAAAATGGATAGTAATAAAATTGGGGACATAAAGACAGACGAGAAGAACGATCGATGAGGGTAAAAACAAGAAGCCGTTTGTGAAGAAGCATGACCTAAAAATGGAGGGTAAGATCAACAACACCATCGAAAACCTAATGAGTAAAGCAAGCGCCATCGTCATTGTTGGAGCTGTTGTTAATCTTGGACTTGGACTTGGACTTGGACTCGGACTCATCAGAGCTAATTAAATCTAAAGATGTTACTAGACATCAACTGAATGTTCCTTTTCCAGATTCGAAACAGAGCAGAGCAACCTTACTATTGTAACTTGTAAGTATTTTTTCAATTTATTGATGTAAACAAATAGAAATGCAGCGTGACTTAAACAATTCAATAAATTCACTTTCTTCTATCCATTCAAACAAGCCTTAGGCATCGTTTGGGAACATGCTATTTTAGTAATTTTTTAATTTTTTATGAAAAGATGTGTAAAAAAGTAGAGAGGTGATGTGACAACTTTTAGTAACTTTTTAACTTTTTGACTAAAATAGCCACTCCCCAAACGAGGCTTTAATAAGGATTTGGTACTTATTAAAAAAGTATTAAATAACATTTAATATTTTTTAACTTAAGGGATTTGAAAGAGAGATTTAAAAAGAAAAAAAAAAAAATATGTGTGTAAATTTTTTCTTAAAATCCTGAACTCAAAACAGTCTAAAGGTACTGATTGTTTACTGGTAATAAAATTTATTGAAGGTAATAAAAATATGTATTTAAACAATTACCTGACTCTAATCTTTTTTATATATATATTTTTTTCACCTTAGCCACCCCCACCTCCTCTATTAACCCAACTTTGTCATACACAAAAAAATGAAAAATTACATGTAGATGGGAGGAGGAAAAAAAAATAACTAACACATTGAAAGTTCAAGTGAAACTTGCACCCTTTTAATATTTCATTTGTACTCTATCACAGACATACTTACATTGTCATATGTTGATAATTTTTTTTCCTTCTTCCACTTGCATATAATTCCCTCCAAAAATATTTTTAAAAAAATTATATAATATAGATACATTTTAAATATAAAGTTTGTAATATAAAAATTAGAATATGAATCACACAACTTTTTTTTATTTTTATATTTTTATGTGTTTAAATGTTTGTCTTTAGCATCACTGTTACCGCACCACTCCTCCTCCTCCACCACCACCATTACATTGTATATTTATATATATTTTATCCCTTAATATGCCATTAAATTTGAAATTAGGTTTAAAAGCTGGTAAATATAAAAATTAGAATATGAGTCCCACACTACTTTTTTTTATATATGTTTATGTGTTTAAATGTTAAGTCTTTAGCATCACTGTTACCCCACTCCTACTCCGCCTCCTCCTCCTCCATTAGATTATATATATTTATATATTTTATACCTTAATATGCCATTAAATTTGAAATTAGGTTTAAAAGCTAGTAGATTTGATTTCTTTTATAAGTTAAAAAAAACATGATTCATAATAAAGTTTGAAAAATAATAAATCTGCTTCTTTTCGCAAAAAATAATCTGTGAAAAAAATATTAAATATATTTATATGTATCAATATTTTTTAATAATTAATCTTAGTATTAGTGTTGCATATTTAATTTAAAATCACATGAAATTTCTCTGTCACAACTATTATGTATTACTCTAAGCAGTCGTAATAGGTAAAGTCACTGTCCATTTTTAAAAAACACTACTTCATCATAGACAATAGTGAATTCACTGACCTTGCAACTTATAATTTGAATAGGTCCAAAAAAATGACAAACATCAAGTTCCAACAACATAATAACAGAAATTTCACTTTCTTCTGCTATAAAATATGTCTTGCAGATGAAGTCCAGCACTATTATTTTATTCCTTCTTTTATTACCCAAATGAAATTTGATACATCAAATTACCATAGTTTGTTTTTGTCTTAATAAACTAAATTAAACTAAACTTTACTCCCATAGATTCATGTTTATAAGGAATTTGACGAGAATTTTTATGTGCGAGTAATGGCAGTTAAGATTTCTATATGAAAGTATGTAATTAATGTATTAATGTATGAGAAACACAAAACAAAAATATTCAAAACTTGGTTTGTTATAAATTAAGAAAAATGCTAGGTTTCATGAAAAGGAATCATGAAAACCACCATGAAAGGATCTGCGCACCGTTAGATCAGGCATACAAAAAAATACCATACTTGATCTAACGGTGCAGATCCTTTTCATGATGATTTTCATAATTTTTTTTCATGAAACCTAGCATGACCCATAAATTAATAGAAGAAAAATAAGGGTTCATACCTTTCCAGACTTTTTGTGTAGCTCACCAAGAATAGAAGCCAACAAAGAAGACTTGCCTGATCCAACAGTTCCAACAATTGCAGCAAGTTCCCCTTTCTTGATCTCCAAATTCACCCCTTTCAAATTCACATTGTCGCCTTCATCGTCCCACGAAAAAGTCCCATCTTTCACCTCCACCACGATCTCACCACCACACCCTTCCTCTCTCTCCACTGATTCATCGTTCAATTCCTTGCTTGTCAAAAAACTGTCCAACCTCCCTAGCGAAATCAACGCTTGTGTAACCGAAATCAACGATTGAGGGAAGGTCCTAACGGGTTCTTGTATAAGCCTCAAAACCGTTGTCGCTGTGAACACTGTCCCGGGTTCAAGACTAATTCCCAACAAAATCGCGACACCAAATACAAGAGCTGACATCAAAATCGGCATGCTCCACAGGACAGCAAAGGTCAAAGAGATCGAGTACGTGAACTTGCTAAGCCACCCATATTCCTTTTCGCGACAAGATTCAATTCTCTGATTGAAATGTTCTTCCCATGCCTGGAATTTAATCACGCGCATATTGCTCAGCATTTCATTAGTAGCCTTGAGCCTTGAATCGCGGTTTTTCATCACAAAATACTGGAAAGTGTTGTTCTTGCGCGTGCGCATTAAACTAAAGATCAGAACTGCAGTAACCGCTGCCAACGCTGCAAGCGCTGAGAGGCCCATGTAGACATAAAGAAGCAGTAATGCAACCCCGAGCTGGAATGGCATTAGCCATATCGAATGAAGCTGCATCATGAGATCTGAGAGCTGTTGAGCATCGACAGCCATGTAATTCACAATCTGCCCAACCCCATGAGCTTGGCGTGATGAGCACGACAACCTGAGCCCCTTCTTGTATAAAGCAGTGATGACCGTGCACCGGATTAGCATCCCAATCTTCTGAGAATGGAAATTGAAGTGGTGTGAACTAAGTACTTCAATGATTTTCGCGACTAAAAGGATCAATACTAGATAGTACCCCTCATAGGGGTTGCTTCCCTTCCCTGATGTGAAATCGACAAAACTGTTGATTAGCATGGGGCCGACATACATGACAAGCAGTTTCACGACAGCTAGAAAACCGGTGAAAGCAATGTCTTTCCAGAAGCACCGGATCAAAGTGGTTCGAACAGGGTTTTTTGAATTCTCCTCGGGTTTAGGCCAGTTCATTTCGAAAACCTCAGCCATTATTTTAGCCCGGTGAGTGGGCGAAAGTGAGGGAACTTCATCCATTTTTAGAGGGGATTTGTAGCCCTTACTCAACAATGGATTCATCCAATGCCAAGTCAATTTGGAGAAAAAAGAAGCCCTGGCATAGGCACTCACACTAGAATCAAGCAAATTAGGATCATTCACTTGTGAAATTGATGAGTTTGTGCCTAATTCTGATTCTCCAACAACAATCACCCCAGATGATCCTCTAACACTAACAATCAAAAGAAATACAGATATTGGAAGGACTACCAAGAAAACTACATCATCCAATTTCATGGCAGGGTCAAAATCCCCACCAACGGTGATGAATCGGGCTATACCCGAGGCAGCAAACAACGATACAACAATAAAGTTTGCCACCCAATAGATCCGAAGGGGCATCGGATGAGTAACAGCTTGAAATTTTCTCTCATGGGCAATTAGGATCGAAATTGCGACATGGGTTATTGCTTGGAATAACCAAAACAAAGCTTCTGCGAGCTTCCATGGAGATTGGGTGCCTTGAACAAAGGCTAAAATGCATAGAACAGAGAAACATATTGATAACAGGGCTGTTAGAGCTAGAGAAATGTACAGCCATGTTGTGACTCTGAAATTGGACTTGTTGGTTTCAATTAAGGGCTTGTTTATGGAGGAATTGGGATTGGTTCTGGAGGTGAATCTAAAACACAGCTTTCGGAGCGCAAACACAACAAGGGTTAGTAAGAATAGAGCATCAATGGTTGAGAAGAGAAGTCTTTGAGGGCATGGAGATAGGAAGATGAATCTCAGCCATTGGATTGCAGTTGAAAGAGTGTCTGAGGATTGAATGATAGAGGTTGAACATTGAGGAGATGTGAGCCAAGAAGGAGATGCTGGCATGGTTACAAAAACTAGGATTGAAACTTGCTTCTCATTCACCGACTAGACTCCTGCATATATAACAAGCAAAAGCATTAGATATGCATAACATCAGAGAACTGAAATTACTGTAAAGGTCAAAATAACAAAGTTCTTCATCAAAATGATCAATTTTTTGCATGGTCTGAACCAAATCAAGAAATGAAATAGAGATCACAAGCTCCAAAACCCATTTGAGATTGGTTTTGTTTTATTGTTAGAAGACACGAATCAATAAATGAAATAGAGATCACAAATTCCAAAACCCATTTGAGATTGGCTTTGTTTGGAAATTATCCACGTGAGAAAACAGGGATGATCAATTGAAACAGAGAGAGATGTTTGGACAGTTGATCATAAATACTGTACCTGAACTGAATCAAATCAATAAATGAAATTAAAAACACAGATGAAAAAAAACTAGATGATACAAGTTGGAGAAAAGATGGATTCAAGGAAGTAACTTACACAACACCAACCAAACTTGTGAAACAGAGGAAGTTTGCAACACAGTGGTGCTCAGAGGAGGTTTTGACTTGTGTTCAATGGCATGGTCTGAAAACAAAAGACAAATCTTTCAAAAAAAAATCAAAAAAAGAAAAGTTAGACATAAGTGGGAAAAAGATTCCAAATCTGAGAAGGCATTTTTGAAATTAAAGTGTGGAGGTGAGGTTCAAATGTTGAAGGTCACAAGTCTCTCTAATGCATTAGCATTGGAATCACAGGTATCAAAGTGTCCATTCTATTAAATAAATGAAGATACGTCATGTGACAATAATATCAAAATGATACATCCTTCAAATTAGGAAGTTTTAAAAGAGTACTAATGATATAAAAAATACATTAAAAAAAAAATCAATGTCAAAATATCGCATTACATGGAATTCACATACCAATTAAAGTTATTAGAGCCTTTAATTTAGAGTTCCAATCTTTTTTTCTTCTTATTTTTATAGAAATTAATACAAAAAAAATTCCTCATAGAGGTGTTTTGGGAAGTTGGTAAAAAGTTGATTTTTGACTTTTTACCACGCTTTTTAACTTTTTGGAAAGTGATTTGGGAAGTTGGTAAAAAGTTGACTTTTGACTTTTTAGTTTAATATTTGTTTATGGTGTCAAATCAAATTAAAATGACCAAAATACCCTTATCCAACATAAAAAATTTATTTTTTTATTTTTTTGTCATAGACCCCAATTTGTAATTTCACACTTACATTTTTGACACTTCTCAAACCAATTTTGTTGCATTTTTGCCACTTGTATTTTTAGACATTTTGACAAAAACATAACTTTTTATTTTAATTCCCAAAACGACACACAGTGTTGGCCTGGTCAACGAAGCACCAATTAACAAATAGAATATGCTTCTCCCCTCTCTTCGATGTGACTATAATAATCGTATCAATTATTTATACATAAAAATTTATAAAATAAATAATTCATATAATTTGAATAATCCGTGGTGAGTTCGTATAAATCAAATCTACTTTAAGATAATGGTGCTCCACATATTACTTTAAATAAAGAGTTGGTATTACTAAAACGAGAAAAGTAAAAGTAAAGGCAAATTACTTCTATTTTTGACAAAAGAATGATTTTACTATTGTCTTTATAATTAAATATGATATATATTATACTATTAACTCATAAAATTTCAAGCAACTACGTATTTTTAAAAATCTCATCAGGTGTGACAGGTCCTTGTCCACTCTAATAAATAAATTATTTTTTTTATATGAGAATGTGATTAATTATGTTAAAAAGTTAATATCTACAAAAGATATACCATTGGTGAAACAAAAGGATTATATATCTAACATCCAATAAAGTGTTACCATTTTACAATTTTAGTCATAAAATTAATAAATTTATTGGGTTTAATATAAAAGCACTTAAAATAATTAAGTATTTAATATTTTTTAGCCAAAGCCACAAGTACACTATTGGTCATTAATTTAACTCTAACGTATCTCATAATTAAGTTTATTTTTTATAAATGATTTACCTGCAAAGCTTTATAGAAATAGTTAATCTCACAACGCATACTACATCTCTCTAATTTTGACTAAAGATAAAAATTACTTTATTTTAGTGAGTTTCATTTCAATTAGTGTGCGAAAGAATTACCCCCAAAAAATTAAGATTTGGTTAGTTTTACAATATAACAAAATAAGAAAGAACGGCAGAAAAAAAAATAAAAAAGAAGAAAATTATTCTATTTATATGAAAATTAATTATAAAATCAAACACAAATATCTCACATAATTATAAGATTCATTTTATATAAAAGAATTATATTTGATTTTATAATTAATTAATTTATTCTTAAATTTTTTCATAAGTAAACAATAAGGAAAAGAAAAAGCGTACCAGGTCGTTGTGGTGTCAATAAATGTGGACACGTGACTTGTCATTTGGCAAATGAATGATTATGAATTCGATTTGTTAGTGAAAAAAAAGGACACTTTTTGCTGCGGATTTCACCACTCATGCCACCCGCCTTTTACACACTATTACCTTACCACGTGGGTTTTCTAGAAAACTCGCATGCATTCCAATTTATTTTTTTAATTATAAATTACAATATAAAATTTATTATCAATTATATGGTAGTGATATATTCATTAATTATGATTACAATAATTGGTATTTTATTTTTAAATAAAATGAGCACAATATATCACATTGTTTTGTATAATAATTATTTATATTTTTTATGTTTGCATATTATTATTTTTGGATAAACTGCACTTGCTTCTATTGAGATTTGAAATATATATATATATATATATATATATATATAATTACAATTGGCATCAATTTTGAAGGAAAAAAAAACATGACATTGCTTATTTATTGAAAACTAGTGTATGCACGTACCTGAAGGTACAGTGTAATAAAAATAAGTGAACAAAAAAGAGGGAAAAAAAACAAATAGAGAAAATAAAAAGAAAAGAGGGGAAAAGTGAAATCATGGGTTCATTCATATGAGATCATGAAAATATAGGTGAAAAAGAAAAAAATAAGAGAGAGAAAGGGAAAGTAAAAAATGTACACGTAAAACATTTTTTGAAAAATACATTTCAACTATTGTTTTATAGTTTGAACGGATTTAAATCTTTCAAATGTCTTACTAGGACAAAAATATATTGAACATTAAGGGTCTGTTTGGTAACGTTTATGTTTTCAGTTTATATTTACAAAAATTTTATAAATTGATTTTTATTTATCTTTTGTTTATTTTCAAAAAAACATAAAACTACAAACACGTTTGGTAATTGACAAAATGTTTAAAAAAATTTAAAAATATAAAAAGAGTGAGAAATGGCAAGTGGTGGCAAGCGGCGGCGGAAGACGTAGTGAAAAGTGGTGACGGTGGGTAGTGGGTAACGGGTGGTGGTGGTGGTGGTGAGTGACGGTGGCGGTGGTGGGTGGTAGCGAGTGGGTGGTGGTGCGGGTAGGTGGCGGGTGGTGATGGTGGATGGGTGGTGACGTGGCGGATGGTAGCGAGTGATGGTGGTGGTAGCGGGTGTGGGTGGTGGTGGCAGGTGGTGACAGATGACGGGTGGTGGCGGGTGGTGGGTGGGTAGGTAGGTGGTGACGGTGGCGGGTGGTGGCAGGTGGGTGGCGGGTGGGCGGCGGTGGTGGGTAGGTGGCGGGTGGTAGCAGGTGGTGGTGAGTGGTGGTGGCGGGCGGTGGATGGTAGTAGCGAGTGGTGGGGGGTGGATGATAGGTGGTGGTGGTGGTGCGGCGAGGGTGGGTGGTGGTGGTGAGTGGGTGGCAGGTGGGTTGGCTGGTGGAGGCGGTGGTGGTGTGGTGGCAAGTGGTGGTGAGTGGTGGTGGCAGGTGGTAGTGGGGTGGGTGGTGGTGGCGGAAGACGGTGGTGGAAAATGGTGCGGGTGGTAGCTAGTGTTGGGTGGTAAAAAAAAAAAAACTCAAAACTCAAAACGGAAATACATTTTTTGAATTTACATTTTTTGGCCAAATTTATAAACTGAGACCACTGATTTATAAATAAAAAACTGAAAACGTAAGGTGCCGTTTGGTAACACTACGTTTTCAGTTTTCTGTTTATATTTACAAAAATTTTAAAAACTCAAATAAAAACTTATTTGGTAAAATTGTGTGATTTATAAATCAGTGATCTCAGTTTATAAATTTGGCCAAAAAATGAAAACACAAAAAATGTGTTTCCATTTTGAGTTTTCAGTTTTTTTTTTTTTACCACCCAACACCACCCATCACCCACCACCATTTCCACCACCGTCTTCCGCCACCACCACCGACCACCCACCCTCACCACCACTCACTACCCACCTGTCACCACCAGCCACCAGCCACCCGCCACCCACTCGCCACCACCACCACCCACCCCTCACCACCACTAGCCACCATCCACCACCCACTACCATCTACCCGCCACCACCCACCACCCGCTACTACCATCCACCACCCGCCACCTACTTGTCACCACTACTCACCACTCATCTACCACCACTAGCCACCCACCACCACTAGTCACCCGCCACCACCACCACCACCACCACCACCACCGCCACCCCACTTGCCACCACCACCACCACCACCACACCACCCTCGCTACCACCCACCCGCCACTACCACCTACCCAGCCACCACCCACCATCCGCACACCACCACCACCTACTCGTACCACCCACCACCACCACCGTCACCCACTCACTTGCCACCGTCACCCACCACCACCCGCCATCCCCCACCCACTTGCCACCACCACCCACCACCCACTCGCTACCACCCGCCACCGTTACCCACCATCCACCACCACCACCACCTGCCACTACCTGCCATCCGCCACCTATCTGCCACCACCAGCACCACCACCACCCACTCGCTACGACCCACCACGCCACCGTCACCACCCACCACCCACCACCACCACCACCCGCCACCACACCCACCAGCTACCCACCCACCGTCACCACTTTTCACCACCGTCTTCCGCCGCCACTTGCCATTTCTCACTCTTTTTTATATTTTAAATTTTTTTAAACATTTTGTCAATTACCAAACGCGTTTGTAGTTTATGTTTTTCTAAAAATAAACAAAAAATAAACAAAAACCAGTTTATAAAATTTTTGTAAATATAAACTGAAAACGTAAATGTTACCAAACACACCAGTGTTACCAAACGGCACCTAAAAAACTCTCCTACTTTATATAGATGTTTTGCTAGTTTTAGTAGTTAAAAAAAATTCTATTAAGAAAACTCAATTCTTACATAAAATTTTTATACAAAAATTACAAGTAATATCATTATTGTAATATAATCTTTCGTTAAGAATATTTTGTTTTAGAATAAAATGTTCACATTATGCTATCTCTTTTCTCTTTTCTCTTTATATATATATATATATATATATATATATATATATTTCAGATTATGAGGATGGTTAATATTTATCACTTTATGAAAAGTGAATTTGAGTGATTATCTTTTTTAAAAATAAAAATTAATTACCAACTTAACATTACTTGTCATGTAAATCAAATAAAAAAAGGAAAAATATTTTAATTCTCCAACAAAAATTAAATCCCCTTTCTCCTGACAAATGATTAAATAAATAAAAGGTACATTTCCTCGAGACCAAAAAGGAAAACCAAGAAAAGCTTGGTATGGCATGGAAAAGCGGCACATTCTTTCTATTTTTAATTTTTAATTATTATTATTTTTTAAAGAAGCACCGACACTGTGACAGATATAAATAAATAAAAATTATAATTCAATATATTTGATCAAAAATATTACAAAACTATGGGTAAGAGTTGCACCTCAAAAGTTTCTCACATTTTGGTAATTTTTCTTATCACCTCTCACTGAATAATAATTTTCTATAAATAAAAATAATAAAGCTATGCTTTGGTTTTTTCATTCATTTTAAAAATAAAAAAAAAAGCCTATCAATTATACCATTTTTTTAAAACTCTTAATCAGTGTATTTGATTTCATTTTTCTGAATACAGCTTTTTGAAAACTGAATTTTTTATTTTTCGTGATTTTTTGTTTTTAGTGAATTTTTTAAAAATTTTAGGCAATTTTTTTTACTTTTTTAGATGCACCTTACTTAGATGTATCTAAATAGTAAAATATAATATAAATACACAAAAATATGAAAAATGTATTGAATTTTCGTATTTTTTGGTAATTAGTGTATTTTTTAAAGAATTTTTTTCACAAATATTATACTTTTTAAGTGTATTTATGTTAAGTGTGTCTGAAAATTAAAAAAATTGCTTAAAATATTTTAAAAAATTATTGAAAACATTAAAATACGGAAAATAAAAAATAAAATTTCTAAAAGCTGTTTTCTAAAAACTATAACCAAACAAGCTGTTTTTTCTTACATTTAAAAAAAAAAATATTACAAAAAATCTCAATATTTTGACATGATTATTACAGAAAATTATAATTTTAACAAAAATATATTGATATTCTTCTTAATAAAGTTAAAAAAAAGGAAAAATTATTTATAAGTCCTATTAGGGAGACTTATACTACATATGGTCCTACTAAAAAATTTATGTTCCCATAAGTCCTGTGGGAAGTTTGTTGACACATTTACCCTCAATATTAGTTGTTAATATCATAAATAATAGTAAAACCATATACAAGAAATTGAATGTTACCATAGATCATATCTATATAAACGTAACGTAACGTGACACCTGCATAAACGTAACGTGACACCCATTACATGTTACCATAGATCATATCTACATAAACGTAACGTAACGTGACACCTATGATCTATGGCAACATTCAATTTCCTATAAGAAATTGAATGTTACCACAAATCATTTTATATGAAACGTAACGTGACACCAACATAAACCAGTAACATTTTCACATTCAATTTAAAAAAATAAAAACTCATTAAGTTTGCAAAACGTAACGTGACATGTTACGCTACGTTTATGTAGGTGTTAAGTTACGTTACGTTCATATAGGTGTCACGTTACGTTACGTTTATGTAGGATCTTATGGAATACATTCCTATCTAAATAGGATTTAAGACTCTATAAGAAATTATATAAGATTTAACCTACCATAAATATCTAAAAAATGACTTATAAATAAGTTTCTTTTAAAAAAATAAAAAAAAAAAAGCACATACTATGTGACAGATATAAATAAAAATAATGAACGTACCATATGCTTTGGTTTTCTCAGTCATTTTTTAAAATTAAACCTGTCAATTATAATTTATATTATTTTATGTGATGACTTTTTCAATAGGGTCATAATTATTGTAAGTTATTAGCCAATGTCCAACAACTTCATGACTCATTAATAAGAGGGGTGATGGGACCCTCTAATCACCACCTCCATCACCTCAATTATACGTGACAGGTGGTGATTGAAGGATAAGAGAAAAAAAAAAAAAAAAATCCAACCAATGAAAAACAAAGAAGGTCAAAAGAGTGGAAAAAAAAAAGGAGTCTTAGACAATTTTACATTAATAATTTATATTATTTTATGTGATGACTTTTTCAATAGGGTCATAATTATTGTAAGTTATTAGCCAATGTCCAACAACTTCATGACTCGTTAATTTATGTAAGTTTGTGTGCTGACGGATTTATCGAGTTTGCCCCTCTTCCAAATTTAAAAAATCATATTTTTATAGACAAATTGTGTATAGTTTTTTGTAAATTTTTTGTCAGTTTCAATTGTATTAATTTTATTTTTTTACATTTTGTTAATTTAATTTAATTAATAATATCCGTTAAAAAATTAGGCAAAAATTAAATACAAAATGGTTTGACTCCTAAATCACACATTGATTTTAGTATATTTTTTTAAATATATGTTATTAATTGACTAAATTGGTACAATTTAATTCACTTGTAATTTTAATAAAAAAAATTCAAATTGCCCCTCCTAAATATTTTATAGACTCCCCCTTTTTAAAACTAAACCCTTTTAGTTCCCTTGAAATATTTATATTTCTTTAAAGACCCACCTTTTAATTTCTATAAAGAGAAAAAAAAAAAAAAACCGTTTTATATTACATAAATATTTACATTATTATATAAAGTATAACTCACTTGGTATGAATAAATTTGTCACACAATTTTGATTATGAAAAAATTCACAACAATAATTATATCCTTTCGGAGCGAAAACACAACAAGGGTTGGTAAGAATAGAGCATCAATGGTTGAGAAGAGAAGTCTTTGAGGGCATGGAGATAGGAAGATGAATCTCAGCCATTGGATTGCAGTTGAAAGAGTGTCTGAGGATTGAATGATAGAGGTTGAACATTGAGGAGATGTGAGCCAAGAAGGAGATGATGCATGGTTACAAAAACTAGGATTGAAACTTGCTTCTTATTCACCGACTAGGCTCCTGCATATATAACAAGCAAAAGCATTACATATGCATTACATCAGAGAACTGAAATTACTGTAAAGGTCAAAATAACAAAGTTCATCATCAAAATGATCAATTTTTTGCATGGTCTGAACCAAATCAAGAAATGAAATAGAGATCACAAGCTCCAAAACCCATTTGAGATTGGTTTGTTTTATTGTTAGAAGACATGAATCAATAAATGAAATAGAGATCACAAATTCCAAAACCCATTTGAGATTGGCTTTGTTTTATTGTTTTGGAAATTATCCACTTGAGAAAACAGGGATGATCAATTGAAACAGAGAGAGATGTTTGGACAGTTGATCATAAATATTTTACCTGAACTGAATCAAATCAATAAACGAAATTAAAAACACAGATGAAAAAAAAACTAAATGATACAAGTTGGAGAAAAGATGGATTCAAGAAAGTAACTTACACAACACCAACCAAACTTGTGAACCAGGGGAAGTTTACAACACAGTGGTGCTCAGAGGAGGTTTTGACTTGTGTTCAATGGCATGGTCTGAAAACAGAAGACAAATCTTTCAAAAAAAATCAAGAAAAGAAAAGTTAGACATAAGTGGGAAAAAGATCCCAAGTCTGAGAAGGCATTTTTGAAATTAAAGTGTGGAGGTGAGGGTCAAATGTTGAAGGTCACAAGTCTCTGTAATGCATTAGCATTGGAATCACAGGTATCGAAGTGTCCATTCTATTAAATAAATGAAGATATGTACGTGACAATAATATCAAAATGATACATTTCTTTAATTAGGAAGTTTTAAAAGAGCATTAATGATATAAAAAATATTAAAAAAAAATAAAATAAAATAAAATCAAGGTCAAAACATCATATCACATGGATCCACACAGCAATTAAAGTTATTAAAACTCTTAATTTAGAATTTTTAATCTTTTTTTCTTCTTATTTTTATAGAAATTTGTTAGCAGGTATTTTAATATTATAATGTGTTATAGGTTGTTTTTCTTTTCTTTTCTACCTAGTTTGCTTACCATACCATACAAGTCTCCAAGACTTCCTAGATAAGTCTTAGTCAAGTCTTCCTATTCTTATCCACATCAAGTCTTCCTAGTCTTCTCAAAGTCTTCACCAAGTCTTAGTCTAGTCTCTAGTTAACTTCTCCACCAAGAACCTTACCTAACAAGTTTTCACTTTATTATATTAAGCTAATCTCCTATGTTGGGAGATATGAGAAGAAGTTTTGGTTGCTTTTATTATGTCTTGTGTGAGATTATCAGGCAAATAAAAAATGGTGTATGTGATAAAGTTTTGGGTTCAACCAATTGTGCAGTATTGGTTAACCATACGACTTAGTCGGGCTGTTGTATCCTGGGGACAAGTCAAGGTTTTTCTGCTGCACCGGTGTGAGGCTTTGCCTAACCGCAGAGGGCTTGAATCTCCTTAAAGAGAGCGAATTTCCCGCGCCTCAGCCCTTTACAATAGTTATTGTAATTTTATTATTTATTTTTTGTTTTATTTGTAATTATCACCAACAATTTTAAGGAGATTCAAATAGCAAAAGTTCATGGAGCCAGTACTGGAGAACCCAACGAGAATACCGGCGATCTCAACAAGCCCTTCCGGTTCAAGGGAGCCATTTCAAGAGATGGAAAGGCAAGGTGCTTTTCTACCTCAGTCTTCTCAAGGTGGCTATATCCTGACCGAGAAAAATCCGAACAAAGTCCCCACTGAAGAGATGACCGACGAGGAGTATGCTGCTCATCTTGAAAAAATCGAGAAATACAACACAGATGAGTATAAATGTCGATACTATCTTTTGAATTGTCTTTCAGATCAATTTTATGATTATTATGATACTACTTACACCACTGCCAAGAAAATTTGGAAAGCCTTGCAGAATAAATATGACACTGAAGAGGCAGGCGCTAAAAAATATGCTGCAAGCCGTTTTTTCCGCTATCAATGATAGATGGAAAATCAGTGGTGGAGCAAGTTCAAGATTTTCAGATGTTAGTAGCTGAAGTTAGATCTGAAGGCATCAAAATTGGAGACAATCTTGTTGTAGCAGGTATTGTTGACAAACTCCATCATCTTGGAGGGAGTTCCAGAAGTAATGCGTCACAAGCAAAAAGAGACGTCCTTGGAGACTCTAATCACACGGATTCGGGTGGAGGAGGAAGCACGAGGACAAGATGCGCTTATGACACAAGAGCATTCCACTACAAAGGTAAATTTAACTTCTGGAAATACTTTACCTAAAGGTCGATTTCATAAAAATAGTCACTTGAAGCCAGTTAAGAAAATATGGCAAAATATTGGAAGGCCACAAAATAAAAATTACCCGAGGCAAAAGAAATGGAACCAAGAACCCCCTTCACAAGATTTGACAAATATGACATGTTTTGTGTGTGGCAAAAATGGGCATATTGCTCGAACTTGTAAATTTCGAAAACAACAATCTCGACCGCAGGCTAATGTTACCGAGGAACCATTTGTGGCTATGATCACAGATATTTCTATGGTTCAATCTGTGGAAGGGTGGTGGGCAGACTCTGGTGCTAATAGGCATGTCTGTTATGATAAAGATTGGTTCAAATATTTCACTCCTTTTAATGAGGAGAGGACTGTTATGCTTGGTGACTCCAGTTTAACCAAGGTGCTCGGGTGGGGATGTTGAGCTGAATTTTACCTCTGGACGTGTGCTTGTTTTAAAAGATGTGTTGTACACACCGTCCATGAGGAAAAATTTGATGTCGAGTTATTTGCTCAACAAAGCTGGTTTCAAGCAGACTATTGAATCTGACCAATATGTAATCACTAAAAAAGGCATATTTGTGGGAAAGGGTATGCCTGTGATGGAATGTTTAAATTAAATGTTGAGAATAAGAAAGCACATGTTTCTATTTACATTGTCTTCTATGAATTTTTGGCATGCTCGTCTATGTCATATTAATAGCCGATATGTGGGAGTCATGAGTAGTTTAGGATTAATTCCCAGACTAACAAATAAGTTTGAGAAATGTGAAGTTTGCAGTCAAGCAAAAATAACTAAAAGGCCTCATAAAAGTGTGGTGAGAAATACTGAATTGTTAGAATTAATTCACACTGATTTATGTGAATTTGAAGGAATTTTAACATGGTGGAAATAGATATTTTATCACTTTTATTGATGATTTTTCAAAATACACTTATGTATACTTGTTGAAAAATAAAAGTGATGCTTTTGAAAAATTTAAAGAATTCCTTCTTGAAGTTGAAAATCAATTCGGTAAAAAGATTAAAAGATATAGAAGTGATAGAGGCCGGAGTATGAATCTTTTGGATTCAACTCGTTTGCTCAGTCTTTGGGAATAATCCATGAAACTACTCCACCATATTCACCTGCATCTAATTGGTGTAGCAGAAAGGAAAAATAGAACTTTAACTGATTTAACAAATGCTATGCTAATTGAAGCAGGTGCTCCTTCAAATTTGTGGGGAGAAGCAATTTTAACTGCATGTTATGTTATGAATAGAGTGCCACATAAAAAAACAAAAGTTACACCTTTTGAGTTGTGGAAAGGGCATAAGCCAAATTTGAGATATTTGAGGGTTTGGGGTTGTCTAGCTTTTGTTAGACTTGTGGACCCTAAAAGACCTAAATTAGGTGTGAAAGCTGCCACTTGTGCTTTTCTTGGATATGCAACAAATAGTACAGCCTATAGATTTTTTGATATTGAAAACAAAATAATTTTTGAATCAGGTGATGCAATTTTTCATGAAGAAAAATTTCCTTTTAAATCTAAAAATGGTGGGGTCAAAATTATCAAGAAAATATTTTATCTGAAACGGTTCCTCTACTCCTCTTTTACAAAACCAAGATACTGTAGTTTTTGAACCTAGAAGGAGTAAAAGAGCCAGATTAGAAAAAGATTTTGGCCCTGATTATCATGTTTTTAATGTGGAGGAAACTCCATTAACTTTACAAGAAGCTTTGGCATCTCCTGACTCTGTTTTTTGGAACGAGGCTGTAAATGATGAGATGGAATCATTATTATCCAATAAAACTTGGGTATTAGTAGATTTACCACCAGGTTGTAAAACTATTGGCTGTAAATGGGTTTTGAGAAAAAAACTTAAACCGGATGGAACTATTGATAAATATAAAGCAAGGCTTGTTGCAAAAGGTTTTAAACAACAAGCAGATCTTGACTTTTTTGATACATTTTCTCCGGTTACTAGAGTTACATCCATTAGATTATTAATTGCAGTGGCTGCAATTCATGATCTAAAAATTCATCAAATGGATGTTAAAACAGCCTTTTTAAATGGAGACCTGGGTGAAGAAATCTATATGGATCAACCTGAGGGTTTTGTGGAACCCGGTCAAGAAAGCAAAGTGTGCAAGCTAGTTAAATCCCTATATGGCTTAAAACAGGCCCCTAAACAGTGGCATGAGAAATTTGATTCCTGCATGATTGAGAATGGCTATAAAACGAATGAATGTGATAAATGCATTACTATAAATCTGAAGAAAATTCACATGTCATTATTAGCCTCTATGTGGATGATTTACTTATATTTGGCTCTAATTTGCATATCATCGTGGAAACTAAAAATATGCTTAGTAGCCATTTTGATATGAAAGATCTTGGTGAGGCTAATTATATTTTGGGAATGAAAATTACCAAAACCTGTGATGGTATATTTCTTGATCAGTCGCATTATGTTGAGAAAATTTTGAGAAAATATAATTTTTATAACTGCAAGCATGTTCTTACTCCTTTTGATCCTCATGTGCGTTTATTTCCTGTTGAAAATGATGAGGATGTAATTAATCAAAAAATATGCTAGTATGATTGGTAGCTTGCGTTATGCGACTGACTGTACTAGACCTGACATTGCCTATGCAGTTGGAGTACTTAGCAGGTTTACTAGCAAGCCTGGCAGTGATCACTGGCTAGCCATTGAGCGTATTATGAAATATTTATCTGGTACCATAAAATATGGCTTGTTTTATAATAAGTATCCTGCAGTACTTGAAGGTTACAGTGATGCCGATTGGAATACCTTGTCAGGTGATTCATTATCAACCACTGGTTACTTATTTACATTGGGAGGTGGTGCTATAAGTTGGAAATCGAAAAAACAAACCATTATTGCTAATTCAACAATGGAGGCTGAGCTTATTGCTTTAGCTACAGCTAGTGAAGAAGCAAATTGGTTGAGAGATTTGTTAAATGAAATCTCTTGTTGGGAAAAACCGATTCCACCTATATTGATTCATTGTGATAGCACCGCAGCAATTGGTCGAGTTAATAACCGTTATTATAACGGTAAATCCAGACCTATCAGAAGAAAACACAGTACTGTGAGATCTTATATGAATAATGGCATCATAAATGTGGATTATATTAAATCTGGTGATAATCTTGCAGATCCATTAACTAAGGCCTTAGCAAGAGATAGAGTCTGGAATACATCGAGGGGGATGGGGTTGAAGCCCATTGAATATAGCAGGAGCCATGTATGAGGATACTCAACCCAGGGACCAGAGATCCTGTAACTGGGTTCAATGAGAAAAACGATCATATGATGGCCGTGAGAAATGCACTAAATTACTTTTTACCCATCCCTATGATGTAAGTGCATTTATCCTGTAACGTTGTAGAGGTTGAGTTATTAAAAAACTCTTAATGAATTTCTGTAGCTCTTATTGAGTGGGGTGTCATAGTTACAGGAGCACCCTTGACAGAATTCACCTATGTGAGTGTGGTAGTGGGGCCGCTACCTATGAGATTTGGGCTAATTCTCAAACACACTCATGAATCCTGGGATCGCACAAGGCCGTAATGTGCTAGCTTTTAAAGCTTTTGTGAACACCTGGAATATTATGTGTGTGCAATAATTATTTATTTCCCTTAAGTAGTCATAGTTCAATGCTGAGCATACTATTGGCTCTGGAGTAGATATTATTGTTTCACTAATGGAGGTTCAATGCAGAGCACACCTACCATGATGCATAATATCCTTATTTGCCTAATAATCTCAGTTTTTGTTACCTATAATATTAAAATAGGTGGGGAATGTTAGCAGTATTTTAATATTATAATGTGTTATAGGTTGTTTTTCTTTTCTTTTCTACCTAGTTTGCTTACCTACCCAAGTCTCAAGACTTCCATAAGTCTAGTCAAGTCTCCCCATTCTTATCCACATCAAGTCTTCCTAGTCTTCTCCAAGTCTTCCAAGTCTTGGTCTAGTCTCTAGTTAACTTCTCCACCAAGAACCTTTTAACAAGTTTTCACTTTTATATATTGAGCTAATCTCCTATGTTGGGAGATACGAGAAGAAGTTTTAGTTGCTTTTATTATGTCTTGTGTGAGATTATCAGGGAAATAAAAAAGAGTGTATGTGATAAAGTTTTGGGTTCAACCAATTGTGCAGTATTGGTTAACATTACGACTTAGTCGGGCTGTTGTATCCTGGGGGGACAAGTCAAGGTTTTTTCTGCTGCACCGGTGTGAGGCTTTGCCTAACCGCAGAGGGCTTGAATCTCCTTAAAGAGAGCGAATTTCCCACGCCTCAGCCCTTACAATAGTTATTATAATTTTTATTATATATATTTTCTGGTGTTTTATTTGTAATTACCACCAACAAAATTAATCCAAAAAAAATTCCTCACACTGTTGGCCTAGTCAATGAAGCACCAATTAACAAATAGAATGTGCTTCTCTCCTCTCTTCGATGTGAGTATAATAATCGTATCTATTATTTATACATAAAAATTTAAAAACTAAATAATTCCTATAATTTGAATGATCCGTGGTCAGTTCGTATAAACCAAATCTACTTTAAGATAATGGTGCTCCACAGATTACTTTAAATAAAGAGTTGGTATTACTAAAAAAAGAAAAGTAAAAGTAAAAGTAAAAGTAAATTACTTCTATTTTGACAAAAGAATAATTTTACTATTGTCTTTTATAATTAAATATGATATATATTTATATAATAAAGTAGAACGGATTTTGAAAATATATTAGACACAATTGTCCTATTAGGACATTTTAAGGGTCAGGATTCATTTGTATATTTACATGGACGGCTCAGATAACCCCCTTAAATTTATATCAATCCTAAATATATATTTTTCCGCCCAAACATTAAGCTTCTTCCTTACCCACGTCTCTCCTCCATTTTATCTTTCTCTCTCCCCCTTCTCTGTACTCACTTTCCCACTTCCCCACGTCTCTACCCCCCTCCCTCTTCCATCTTTATCACAGTTTTGCGTTTACTCTTTGATTTTATTCGACGGCAATGGCGGCGTCAAATCAAACGATTCTGGTCACCGGAGGCGCTGGATTCACGCACACCGCTCTTCAGCTTCTCAAACAAGGATTCGAGGTTGCCATCATCGACAACGTCGACAATTCCGTTGGGGAAGCCGTCGACCGAGTTCGAGACTTGGTCGAACCTCAACTCTCCAACAATCTCGACTTCCATCTGGTACCATTACTTTCTCTTCGTTGTTTGTTCGCCGGGAAAAGGAGGGAAAACTTTAAAGCAAACTCCTACCTTGAGTTTTTTATATATTTATTTTAGGGTTCAATTTGGTGCTTTTTTGTTTTTGGGTGTAGGGCAATTTGTCTAAATTAACACTGTGATTGTGATATGTAGAATAGTGATTGTCACAATTTGTGTTATGTATTTTGATTTTTTAGGGTTAATTACACAAATAATTATACTTTGGATCTGTTAATTTTTTATCAGTAGATCTGGGGGTTTAAATTTTTTTTTTTTTTTTAACGTGGGAAATGCAAATATGTAATTTGTAATTAATGTAGTTAGAATCTGTTTATTTGGTTTTCTTTCTTATTTTCATCATTGCATTAGGGGGATTTTTTCTATATATATAGATATATATATATATATATATATATATGTATGTATATTGGATTCAGTTATGCTGATATAATGGGTTTTTTGTTTTTTGGTCTCTGATTTTGATGGACTTGCTAATGTTATACTTTTGTTGATCAATTGAAGTTGGGTATATTTTGTTTTGGACAGTTCAGGATTTTTTTGGGTCTTTCTACGTAGATTGCTTGCATTATTGATCAACGATTAATAATTACTGGTTGAATTTAACTTATTGAATCATCATGTTCTGTCGAAGGGTATTCTGTTCAACTTGCGTGTACATTTTTTCAACCGATTGTAGTAAACTTGGTTTGTGCAATATTCAAATAAGTTTTCTTGTAATTTTAACAAAATATGTATCAAATTTTTTTTTTTAAAAATAAAAAATAAAAAACTGATTGAAAGTGTTACAGATATCTACTCTCTCTCTCTCTCTCTCTCTCACACACACACACACACACACACACACCTTTTTAATTTATATGATTTAATTCTTATTTTAATTTATTTTTTTGATATTTAGGTGTCACTAGATTCCTGGTTTTGCACAAGGTGCGGATGGTTTTCTCTGTTAAATTACTGCTTAAAAACTTTGGATTCATCTAGCCTTTGATGAGTTTATAGATCAAAATTTGATGGATAGATTGGTTCATATAATAGAATTGAATTTATTTTTTCTTTCTACGATAGATGGGTAGATTGGTTCAGAATTAGTGTCCATTACATGTGGCCACTTTGACTTAATTTTCACTTCATTTTTGTGTATTGTTTTCTGGTGTACTTTTTTGATTTTCTTATTCACTTAAAATGCAGGTTCTTACAAATGGCATAGAGGTAAAACTACAAAGGAATGCCCTTAGTGTGATTGAAGCTCTTACAAAGCTACATTAATTACAAATTCCATGTGTTGAGGATTTTGAGTTAATACCTATGAACCCTTATGGGCGGACCAAGGTATATGCTACAATATCCTAAAATATGTCCCATTTCTACTCACATTCTATGTTTTATGCTCCAAGTCTGTTGGACCATTAGAGAAGGAATGGTGTACTTAGTTTAGAAAGGTGCAATTTCTTAATTCCCCCCCCCCAACCTACGTTTTGTTCTGTTTAATTAGCTTTTTCTCGAAGAAATTGCTCAAGATATCCAGAGTTCAGATCCTGAATGGAGAGTGATTTTTCTGAGGTACTTTAACCCTGTTGGGGCTCATGAGAGTGGCAAAATTGGTGAAGATCCAAAAGGCATCCCAAACAATCTTATGCCTTACATACAACAAGTAGCTGTTGAAAGATTGCCTGAACTAAATGTTTATGGCCATGATTATCCCACACCTGATGGTACTGCGGTATGCAGATTCCATTAATGTTACTCTTTTTTAAATTTAAAATAAATAAATAATTTTGCAAAGAAGAGAGAAGTTAAGATAATCTGTATTATGCTTGAGAGGTTGATTTAATCATTTAAAGATGGCTATTAATTCTGTAGAAGAAGCAGTGGCTGTGCCTTTCTTGTGGTGATTGCAGCACATCCATCTCAACCTAATCAAATCGCACTTGGAATGAGCGATGGTGCAGTCTATGTAATCGAGCCATTTGATGCAAAGCTAAACTGGGGTCGAATAGTACCTCTGTAAAATGGAGGTTTTCCCCTTCATCCCTTAGAATTCTTAGAATTCTGCTTTGAATAGTCAGCCATCTAAAACCCCATGCTAGGGATATTTGCCGTCTGTAAATTTATATATCCAATGCCGTTATAGATTTTTTTTTTTTTTTTTTTCCGAACAATTCTAAGTTCTACACATCGTTGAATCATCTGAACTTCTCAAGGTATGATCAAACGATTGTGAGTCAAATAAGATAAAAGGGTTATAAGTTTTCTGGGCAAGAGATCATTTATGAAGCATAGAAGAGAGTCTTTTTTATGAACAAGGGAATTTGGAAGTTACGGTTGTTAATTTAGTCTCTGCCATTGTGTGATCTTTTTATATTTTAGTGTAAGCAACAATGTTATGAAGATGGAGAGGGTCAATGATCATGTTGGCAATGCATTAAAATGGAACATGAATAATATGATGGCTGAAATTTGATTTTCAAACTAAATTTTATTTTTTGAATCTTTTATTTTTGTCTTTTATAGATTTTTTTCATGTTTTAAATTTTTTATTAGATGCACTTCATTCATATCTTTCCAGTGTCAAACATTTTAAAAAATTCACTCCTTACTCTTTGAAAAGAAAAAAAAAATTACACCGTGCCTTGAGGCACGGGAATACGCTAGTTATACTATAACTCATAAAATTTCAAACAACTATAGCGGCACCTATTTTAAAAATCTCATCAAGTGTGACAGGTCCCTTGTCAACTCTAATAAATAAATTATTTTTTTTATATGAGAATATGATTAATTATGTTAAAAAGTTAATATCTACAAAAGATATATCATTGGTGAAACAAAAGGAATATATATCTAACATCCAATAAAGTGTTACCATTTTACAATTTTAGTCATAAAATTAATAAATTTATTGGGTTTATCTGAATCAATATAAAAGCACTTAAAATAATTAAGTATTTAATATTGTTTAGCCAAAGCCACAAGTACACTATTGGTCATTAATTTAACTCTATGGTATCTCATAATTAAGTTTATTTTTTATAAATGATTTACCTGCAAAGCTTTATAAAAATAGTTAATCTCATAACGCATACTACATCTTTCTAATTTTGACTAAAGATAAAAATTACTTTATTTTAGTGAGTTTCATTTTAATTTCTTTATTTTAACGAGTTTCATTTCAATTAGTGTATGAAAGAATTATCCCAAAAAAATTAAGATTTTGTTAGTTTTACAATATAACAAAATAAGAAGAAAGAACAGCGGAAAAAAATTATTCTATTTATATAAAAATTAATTATAAGATTCATTTTGTATAAAAGAGTTATATTTGATTTTATAATTGATTAATTTATTCTTAAAATTTTTTCAAAAGTAAACAGTAAGGAAAAGAAAAAGTAGTGCGTAGTAGGTGGTTGTGGCGTCAATAAATGTGGACACGTGACTCGTCGATTGGCAAATAATGAATGAATATGAATTCGATTTGTTTAGTGAAAAAAAGGACCCTTTTTGCTGCGGATTTCACCACTCATGCCACCTGCTTTTTACACACTATTGCCTTACCACGTGGGTTTTCTAGAAAACTCACATGCATTCCAATTTTTTTTTTAATTATAAATTATAATGGATCTGTTTGGTAATTATTTTGTTTTTATTTTTAATTTATATTTATAAAAATTTTAAAAATTATCATAAAAATTTATTTGATAATTTTTTTAGTTTATAAATAGTTGTCTCAATTTATAAATTTAAGGAAAAAACGTTAACTCAAAAAATGAGTTTTCAATTTTCAAATTTTTTTTTGAATAATTTTTTTGCAATTAATTATTTTTTCAATTAATCTTTTTTTTCAATTAATTTTTTTTCCCAATTAATTTTTTTTTTCAATTATAATGTGTGTGATCCCATTGTCATAAATAATAAAAATAAATATAAATATTTTAGGCCTGAACAAACATATTTTTTAGTTTATGATTTTAAATTTTTTTAAACATTTTGTTCAAACTAAATGCATTTATAATTTATGTTTTTTTAAAAATAAATAAAAATCAATTTATAAAATTTTTGTAAACATAAACCAAAAACGTAAACGTTACCAAACGCTACCAATATAAAATTATTATCAAATTATACGGTAGTGATATATTCATAAATTATGATTACAATAATTGGTATTTTATTTTTAAATAAAATGAGCACAATTATATATTATTGAAATATTATTATTTTTGGATAAACTACACTTACTTCTATTGAGATTTGAAATATATATATATATAATATATATATATATGTATGTATATTGGATTCAGTTATGCTGATATAATGGGTTTTTTGTTTTTTGGTCTCTGATTTTGATGGGACTTGCTAATGTTATACTTTTGTTGATCAATTGAAGTTGGGTATATTTTGTTTTGGACAGTTCAGGATTTTTTTGGGTCTTTCTATGTGGATTGCTTGCATTATTGATCAACGATTAATAATTACTGGTTGAATTTAACTTATTGAATCATCATGTTCTGTCGAAGGGTATTCTGTTCAACTTGCGTGTACATTTTTTCAACCGATTGTAGTAAACTTGGTTTGTGCAATATTCAAATAAGTTTTCTTGTAATTTTAACAAAATATGTATCAATTTTTTTAAAAAAAAAAAAATAAAAAACTGATTGAAAGTGTTACAGATATCTACTCTCTCTCTCTCTCTCTCTCTCACACACACACACACACACACACACACCTTTTTAATTTATATGATTAATTCTTATTTTAATTTATTTTTTTGATATTTAGGTGTCACTAGATTCCTGGTTTTGCACAAGGTGCGGATGGTTTTCTCTGTTAAATTACTGCTTAAAAACTTTGGATTCATCTAGCCTTTGATGAGTTTATAGATCAAAATTTGATGGATAGATTGGTTCATATAATAGAATTGAATTTATTTTCTTTCTACGATAGATGGGTAGATTGGTTCAGAATTAGTGTCCATTACATGTGGCCACTTTGACTTAATTTTCACTTCATTTTTGTGTATTGTTTTCTGGTGTACTTTTTTGATTTTCTTATTCACTTAAAATGCAGGTTCTTACAAATGGCATAGAGGTAAAACTACAAAGGAATGCCCTTAGTGTGATTGAAGCTCTTACAAAGCTACATTAATTACAAATTCCATGTGTTGAGGATTTTGAGTTAATACCTATGAACCCTTATGGGCGGACCAAGGTATATGCTACAATATCCTAAAATATGTCCCCTTTCTACTCACATTCTATGTTTTATGCTCCAAGTCTGTTGGACCATTAGAGAAGGAATGGTGTACTTAGTTTAGAAAGGTGCAATTTCTTAATTCCCCCCCCCTAACCTACGTTTTGTTCCGTTTAATTAGCTTTTCCTCGAAGAAATTGCTCAAGATATCCAAAGTTCAGATCCTGAATGGAGAGTGATTTTTCTGAGGTACTTTAACCCTGTTGGGGCTCATGAGAGTGGCAAAATTGGTGAAGATCCAAAAGGCATCCCAAACAATCTTATGCCTTACATACAACAGGTAGCTGTTGGAAGATTGCCTGAACTAAATGTTTATGGCCATGATTATCCCACACCTGATGGTACTGCGGTATGCAGATTCCATTAATGTTACTCTTTTTTAAATTTAAAATAAATAAATAAATTTGCAAAGAACAGAGAAGTTAAGATAATCTGTATTATGCTTGAGAGGCTGATTTAATCATTTAAAGATGGCTATTAATTCTGTAGAAGAAGCAGTGGCTGTGCCTTTCTTGTGGTGATTGCAGCACATCCATCTCAACCTAATCAAATCGCACTTGGAATGAGCGATGGTGCAGTCTATGTAATCGAGCCATTTGATGCAAAGCTAAACTGGGGTCGAATAGTACCTCTGTAAAATGGAGGTTTTCCCCTTCATCCCTTAGAATTCTTAGAATTCTGCTTTGAATAGTCAGCCATCTAAAACCCCATGCTAGGGATATTTGCCGTCTGTAAATTTATATATCCAATGCCGTTATAGATTTTTTTTTTTTTTTTTTTTCCGAACAATTCTAAGTTCTACACATCGTTGAATCATCTGAACTTCTCAAGGTATGATCAAACGATTGTGAGTCAAATAAGATAAAAGGGTTATAAGTTTTCTGGGCAAGAGATCATTTATGAAGCATAGAAGAGAGTCTTTTTTATGAACAAGGGAATTTGGAAGTTACGGTTGTTAATTTAGTCTCTGCCATTGTGTGATCTTTTTATATTTTAGTGTAAGCAACAATGTTATGAAGATGGAGAGGGTCAATGATCATGTTGGCAATGCATTAAAATGGAACATGAATAATATGATGGCTGAAATTTGATTTTCAAACTAAATTTTATTTTTTGAATCTTTTATTTTTGTCTTTTATAGATTTTTTTCATGTTTTAAATTTTTTATTAGATGCACTTCATTCATATCTTTCCAGTGTCAAACATTTTAAAAAATTCACTCCTTACTCTTTGAAAAGAAAAAAAAAATTACACCGTGCCTTGAGGCACGGGAATACGCTAGTTATACTATAACTCATAAAATTTCAAACAACTATAGCGGCACCTATTTTAAAAATCTCATCAAGTGTGACAGGTCCCTTGTCAACTCTAATAAATAAATTATTTTTTTTATATGAGAATATGATTAATTATGTTAAAAAAGTTAATATCTACAAAAGATATATCATTGGTGAAACAAAAGGAATATATATCTAACATCCAATAAAGTGTTACCATTTTACAATTTTAGTCATAAAATTAATAAATTTATTGGGTTTATCTGAATCAATATAAAAGCACTTAAAATAATTAAGTATTTAATATTGTTTAGCCAAAGCCACAAGTACACTATTGGTCATTAATTTAACTCTATGGTATCTCATAATTAAGTTTATTTTTTATAAATGATTTACCTGCAAAGCTTTATAAAAATAGTTAATCTCATAACGCATACTACATCTTTCTAATTTTGACTAAAGATAAAAATTACTTTATTTTAGTGAGTTTCATTTTAATTTCTTTATTTTAACGAGTTTCATTTCAATTAGTGTATGAAAGAATTATCCCAAAAAAATTAAGATTTTGTTAGTTTTACAATATAACAAAATAAGAAGAAAGAACAGCGGAAAAAAATTATTCTATTTATATAAAAATTAATTATAAGATTCATTTTGTATAAAAGAGTTATATTTGATTTTATAATTGATTAATTTATTCTTAAAATTTTTTCAAAAGTAAACAGTAAGGAAAAGAAAAAGTAGTGCGTAGTAGGTGGTTGTGGCGTCAATAAATGTGGACACGTGACTCGTCGATTGGCAAATAATGAATGAATATGAATTCGATTTGTTTAGTGAAAAAAAGGACCCTTTTTGCTGCGGATTTCACCACTCATGCCACCTGCTTTTTACACACTATTGCCTTACCACGTGGGTTTTCTAGAAAACTCACATGCATTCCAATTTTTTTTTTAATTATAAATTATAATGGATCTGTTTGGTAATTATTTTGTTTTTATTTTTAATTTATATTTATAAAAATTTTAAAAATTATCATAAAAATTTATTTGATAATTTTTTTAGTTTATAAATAGTTGTCTCAATTTATAAATTTAAGGAAAAAACGTTAACTCAAAAAATGAGTTTTCAATTTTCAAATTTTTTTTTGAATAATTTTTTTGCAATTAATTATTTTTTCAATTAATCTTTTTTTTCAATTAATTTTTTTTCCCAATTAATTTTTTTTTTCAATTATAATGTGTGTGATCCCATTGTCATAAATAATAAAAATAAATATAAATATTTTAGGCCTGAACAAACATATTTTTTAGTTTATGATTTTAAATTTTTTTAAACATTTTGTTCAAACTAAATGCATTTATAATTTATGTTTTTTTAAAAATAAATAAAAATCAATTTATAAAATTTTTGTAAACATAAACCAAAAACGTAAACGTTACCAAACGCTACCAATATAAAATTATTATCAAATTATACGGTAGTGATATATTCATAAATTATGATTACAATAATTGGTATTTTATTTTTAAATAAAATGAGCACAATTATATATTATTGAAATATTATTATTTTTGGATAAACTACACTTACTTCTATTGAGATTTGAAATATATATATATATATATATATATATAATTACAATTGGCATCAATTTTGAAGGGGAAAAAAAATGACAATGCTTATTTATTGAAAACTAGTATATGCATGTACTTGAAGGTTTGGTGTAGATAAAAATAAGTGAACAAAAAGGAGAGGGAAAAAAGAAATAGAGAAAAAAATGGGAGAAAATAAAAAGAAAAGAGGGAGAATGGTGAAATCATGAGATCATTCATATGAGATCATAGAAAGATGGGTGAGAAAAAAAAAATAAAAGAGAGAAGAGGGAAAGTAAAAAGTGTGCACGTAAAACATTTTTTTTAAAAAATACATCTCAACCATTGTTTTATAGTTTAAACAGATCTGAACCTTTCAAATATCCTATTAGGACAAAAACATATTAAACATTAAAAAACTCTCCTGCTTTATATAGATGTTTTGCTAGTTTTAGAAGTTAAAAAAATTCTATTAAGAAAACTCAATTCTTACATAAAATTTTTACACAAAAATTACAAGTAATATCATTATTGTAAATATAATCTTTCCTTAAGAATATTTTGTTTTAGAATAAAATGTTCAGATTATGCTTTCTCTTTTCTCTTTATATGTATATATATAATATAATTTCAGATTATGAGGAATGGTTAATATTAATCACTTTATAAAAAGTGAATTTGCGTGATTATCTTTTTTAAAAATAAAAATAATTACCAACTTAACATTACTTGTCATGTAAATCAAATAAAAAAAGGAAAAATATTTTAATTCTCCAACAAAAATTAAATTCCCTTTCTCCTAACAAATGATTAAATAAGGAAAATGAGTTGGACCTGAGTGGAATGACCCTAGCACCCTCACTGTTTTGTGATTGGTTCAAAAATATTTTTTTTTTATTTTTTTCTGTCCGTAAGTCACAGCCCCCACCCGGGGGGTCACCCTCATTGGGGTCCCCAGCAGGACTGATTAATAAATAAAAGGTACATTTTCCACAAGACCAGAAAGAAAAACCAAGAAAAGTTTGGTATGGCATGGAAAAGCTGCCCATTCTTTCTATTTTTAATTTTTAATTATTATTATTTTTTAAAGAAGCACCGACACTGTGACAGATATAAATAATAAAAATTATAAGTCAATATATTTGATCAAAAATATTTACAAAACTATGGGTAAGAGTTGCACCCTCAAAAGTTTCTCACATTTTGGTAATTTTTCTTATCACCTCTCAGTGAATAATAATTTTCTATAAATAAAAATAATAAAGCTATGCTTTGGTTTTTTTCATTCATTTTTTTTAAAATTTTAAAAAGCCTATCAATTGTACCATTTTTTTAAAACTCTTAATCAGTGTGTTTGGTTTCATTTTTCTGAATACAGTTTTTTGAAAACTGAATTTTTTTATTTTTCATGATTTTTTGTTTTTAGTGATTTTTTTTAAAATTTTAAATAATTTTTTTTACTTTTTTAGATGCACCTTACTTAGATGTATTTAAATAGTAAAATATTTGTGAAAAACTATTTTAAAAATATAATAAATACACAAAAATATGAAAAATGTACTGAATTTTCGTATTTTTTGGTAATTAGTGTATTTTTTAAAAAAAATTTCACAAATATTATACTTTTTAAGTATATTTATGTTAGGTGTGTCTAAAAATTAAAAAATTTGCTTAAAATATTTAAAAAAATATTGAAAACATTAAAATGTGAAAAATAAAAAAATAAAATTTTCTAAAAGTTGTTTTCTGAAAATTATAACCAAACAAGCTGTAGTTTTCTTACATTAAAAAAAAATATTACAAAAAATCTCAATCTTTTGACATAATTATTACAAAAAATTATAATTTTAACAAAAATATACTGATATTCTTTTTAATAAAGTTAAAAAAAAAAGAAGCACATACTATGTGAAAGATATAAATAAAAATAATGAACGTACCATATGCTTTGGTTTTCTCAGTCATTTTTTAAAATTAAACCTGTCAATTATACTTTATATTATTTTATGTGATGACCTTTTCAATAGGGTCATAATTATTATAAGTTATTAGCCAACGTCCAACAACTTCATGACTCATTAATTTATGTAAGTTTGTGTGCTGACGGATTTATCGAGTTTGCCCCTCTTCCAAATTTAAAAAATCATATTTTTATAGACAAATTGTGTATAGTTTTTTGTAAATTTTTTGTGTGAGTTTCAATTGTATTAATTTTATTTTTTTACATTTCGTTAATTTAATTTAATTAATAATATTCGTTAAAAAATTAGGCAAAAATTAAAGACAAAATGGTTTAACTCCTAAATCACACATTGATTTTAGTATATTTTTTAAATATATATTATTAATTAGACTAAATTGATACAATTTAATTCACTTGTAATTTTAATAAAAAAATTCAAATTGCCCCTCCTAAATATTTTATAGACTCTCCCTTTTTAAAACTAAACCCTTTTAGTTCCCTTGAAATATTTATATTTCTTTAAACACCCACCTTTTAATTTCTATAAAGAAAAAAAAAACCGTTTTTATATTACATAAATATTTATATTATTATATAAAGTATAACTCACTTGATATGAATAAATTTGTCACACAATTTTGGTTATGAAAAAATTCACAACAATAATTATATCCTTTCTATAGTTACTACAAGAATAAATATAACAAAAATCACTAAATCAATAATTGCTATCCACCGCGCACCATTTTCTCACCTCGTTATACTGGTTTGCATCATAAATTTGAGTATAAATTTAAAAATAGAAACAGAAGATAAAATATAGGTAAAATGTAATTACATTTTAAGAAAATTTACTTATAAATCACATCTTGAAGAATGATGATTAGTCCCAATAATTTTCTTATAGGCCAATTAGTCCCATTGATTTTGGAAATGTAGATTTAATATATTATTTATAAATTTAAGAGGGTATGAGATTCTTCAAACATTTCAAAGAGAGTACAAAAACTCCGTAGTAAGTTTTGGACAAATGTATAAGGATAAATTACATTAACAGTCCCTATAGTTTGGGGCTCGTGTCATTTTGGTCCCTGACTTTTCAAATTGTGACACATTTGACCTTGAATTTTGAATTTTGTTTCAAATAAGAACAATTGAATATACTGTTGCTCAATTTGAATGGCAAAGTCGTCAATTCGATAAAAATATAAACTAATTTGATAAAAAAAAATATCAAAAAAAATATTTTTAAATTTTTAAAAATGTTTTCTGCCCACCAAAGATAAAAATTATATAAAATTGATAAATCTTTTAGACATTTATAGTTTTTTTTTTATTTGCCAAATTAACTTTTATTCTGTGTTTGGATGATGATCATGTAATGGGTGGTTGTTAAGTTTTTAATGTGTAATTGATATATTTAATATATGAAATGTTTATAGTTTTGCATTTTTTAATTTAATAGATTGGTTTAATAATGATATCAAAGTTTTCGCCATATTTGACTTTTAGAAAAATAGAAACTAATTTAATGAAGATAAAAATAACCACTTATTATATGATCATCATCCAAATACATAATAAAAATTAATTTGGTAAAAAAAATAATAAATGTCCAAAAGATTTATCAATTTTATATAATTTTATCTTTAGTGGGTATAAATAATTTTTAAAAAATTCAAAAATATTTTTTTGACATTTATTTTTGTCAAATTAGTTTATATTTTATCAAATTGAAAATTTTACCCTTCAAATTGAGTAATGATATATTCAATTATCCTTATTTGGAACAAGATTTAAAATTCAGGATCAAATGTGTCATAATTGAAAAGTCAGGGACCAAAGTGGCACAAGGCCTAAACTATAGGGACCGTTGGTGTAATTTGCCAAATGTATAATTTCAAATTGTCACACTCTAACGTAACACTCAAATGTCATACTCTAAAAAAACTCATTAGTATACTTTTCCCAAATGTAATACTGCAATATAATACTCCAAAAAAAATTCTTAGTGTGATATTCCAATGTAACACACAAAAAAACCCCTTAGTTTATTTTTTATAAACATAACACTCCAATGTAGTACTCTAAAAAAAAAATGTGAGATTCTTCAAACCATTCAAAAAGCAGTACAAAAATTTCTTAGCTTCCGTTTGGGAAGTGGGTTGGCTTTTTGACTTTTTTGACTATTTTAGCATGAGCTAAAAAGTTTGGTTTGGGAAGAGATTTTTGGCTTTTTTGATTTTTTTTGTGAGAAAAGAGTGTAATGATTATAGGTTAGATGTGATATTTTGTTTGTTGTGGCTAAAATAGTCTATTTTGTCTTTTGTGGTTAAAATAGCTAAAAAAGCTCTTGCTAAGTTTTGGACAAATGTATAATTTCAAATGTGAGTGTTACGTTTGGAAAAAGTATTCTAAGGAATTTTTCAGTATTTTTGTATGTATTACATTGGAGTATTATGTTTCAGATTACAATAATTTGAGTGTTACGTTTGGAAAAAGTACACTAAGAATTTTTTTTGTTTGTTACGTTGTTTTATTTGAAAAAAATATACTAAGGAGTTTTTTAGTGTGTCATATTGGAATGTTGCATTAGAGTGTTATATTTTTATTCATAATGTAGGATTTATTCTAGAATAGGAGAAAATCCAAAACCTCTATAGTGCGTATTATCCAAATGTATAATTTCACATTTGAAGAAACTTACTTTTATCTTTCAAAAATTAAACCTAAATGTGTAAGTGACTACCTTTTTGTTTGGGTTCATAGGAGAAAATGAAAAACTAAAACAGTTCATAATATCACATTTTAAAATTTATTTATGTTTCACCTTATATTTTATTTACATTTATACCTTTTTTTTTTTTTTTTTTCCCTTTCCAAATACATTACACTTATTTTTTCACTTTATCTTTCAAACCCATATCAAAATCCATGATGCAAACAAAAACATAAATTTTACTCTTCTCATTGATAAAAAATATTGTAAAATTATATTTAATTCATAAATTTAAAAAATAAATAAACAAGATATAACTATATTTTATCCACAATTTATTTTTGAATTTTTTTTCCAAATCTATAATATATCTATCACATTCATTGCAGCCACAACTTTCAATTATTCATCTTTTGTCCTTACCTATATATGTATATATATATTTTTTTTGAACAGGTTTTGTCCTTACCTATATTGCAGCGACAACTTTTAATTCTTCATCTTTTATGCTTATCTACTTTGCCTTGCGATTGCGATTGCGATTGCGATTGCGATTGACAGTGTGACTACAGATAAATCATATAATGATTGAAGGCTTGGTGGAACTTCTCTGGGTACAGTACATTGATGCCCAATAAAGATAAGAGAGACTTTGCCTAAGGAAAATGTTTTGTGGCACTAAACTGCCTGACACTAATGGCACTAATTTCTTATTCTGATAACTTTATTTTTTTTTTTTTTTTTTTTTTTACCTGATATGGTAATTTCGGGGCATTAGTGCCCAAATTTTCGAGCTCCATATCATGTTTGCTTTACCTAAACACTCCTGCTATTAAAAAAGTGATCCTATTATTAAAGTGGGGTTAGTTGGTTGAACTCGTACTGTCTGAGAAGTTTATTTATGAATAATGCTTGGACCTCTTTTGGGGTCATCCTCTCACTTCCTTTGTCACGTGACGAGTGGTGATTGGAGGAATAAAAAAAAAAAAAAAAAAAAAAAATGTAACCAATGAGAGAGAGAGGGGGTCAAAGGGAGTGGGGGGAAAAGGGGGATGAATCATTGTTGTTTATTTATAATTAATAAAACAACCTTGCTACATCCCCTAAAAAGAGCCCCCTAATCCCCCTAATTTTCATATCAAGTAAGGAAAAAAAAAAAAAAAGAAAACAGTTGCCAAAACAGGAAATTAGGAGGATTAGGGGGCCTCTTTTTAGGTCTCCAAATCATTTTCCTTAATAAAATCACTTTTTTAATGATTTTTTTTAAAAATATATCGGTCTTGTTTGATTTAATTCTCAAACACAATTTTAAGAAAAATTCAAAATTTTGTTTAGTTAAAAATTTTTGAATTTTTTTTCAAAATCACTTTCTTTCTCTTACACATCAAACAATCACTTTTTCTCTCTTATTTATCCGTCTCAATCACTTTTTTCTCTCACTCACACATCTACTCAACTACAACAAAATATCAAATCATTCCAAACTCTCATACTCCAAAATTATTTTCAAAATATACAACCAAACAAACTAAAAAAATTTCTAAACTCTTTATCTTTCAAAATCAAACCAAACACACCCATCATTTTTTTAATTATCTTGTGTAAATGAATATAAAAAATTGAAAAAGCCATTTTTGTCTTTTATGGATTTAAATTTTTTTTTTAAATTTTCTCGTCGAACTGTATTTAGAAGTTTAAAAATTTTAGTTTTTTAAAAAAAAATCACTAAATACGATAATAAGGCCCCGTTTGGGAACAAGCTAATTTAGTAACTTTTTGGCTATTTGGTTAAAATATGAGTTAAAAAAAACTAGTATGTTTGGGATGACTTTTTGGCTTTTTACGAAAAGATGTGCAAAAAGTAGAGAGAAAAGAGAATCTTTGACTTTTTGGTATGGGTTGTTGGCTTTTTGGCTAATTTAGTAACTTTTTGACTTTTTGGCTAAAAATGAGAGTTCCCAAACGAGGCCTAAGTATAAAAAAAATCAAATAAACAAACCCAAACACACATAATTGTTTAAGAATTCACAAGAGTAAAATAAAATAAAGGATAAATTACAAATACACCCCTTGAGGTTTGTTTAAAATATAAATTGTCCCTTATAGTTTGAAAAATTACGAATACTCCCTCATTAAAAAATTTTACTGAACAGAATTAACTAAAAAATAGAAATTCATAATTTCTCTACAATAACAAAATTACCTAAATTATTAATTGAAACATATTTATAATATCAGTAAAAACTATTAATTGACTTGATTTATTAATAAAATAGGCGATTTGTTATGAAATTAGAAACCTCGGAGAGTAGAATGTAATTTCCAGAACCACAGAAGGCGATTTGTATTTTAATCAGATCTCAGGAGGTGTATTTGTAATTTACCCTAAAATAAAATGATTATGAAAAGAAGAAAAAAAATGTTTTCTCTCTTTTGTTTAGATAAATAAATAGGAGAATAGAGAAGATTAAAGAAAAGTAAGCATAATAAAAGTTATCACTTATCTTATTTGATTAAGTTACATAAAATAAAAAAAAAAAATTATTTCATATTTTATTACTAAAATAACTTTTTAGAAGTGTTAAATATATATATTTTTTGTTTCTAATATATAAATAGGCAATTTTCATATTCTGACAAAATAGTAATTTGTTAGTTTCCTTTTGTATCTTATCTCTCTACTTTTGGGTAGTTGCCCCAGTAATTCTCCAACCCTACGTACTTGTCTATTTTGACAACACAGTTAGGAGTCAACTTTTTAATTTTTTGATTTTTTCAAATCAAAAAATAATTTATCTTTTTATCTTAGGTCAAGTTTGATAATTTTAAAATAATTCATCTTTTTATCTTTTTTTATCACATCACCTGTCACGACCCAAACCCGGCCCTATGGGTTTAGCACCGTAACCGGCCAGTAATCCGTGATTACCGAAGGCCTGCTTAACAGTAATACAGTATAACAGAGTTCAGGGCCTGGCGGAAGCCAATACAGTAAATAACTAGTGTCCATTGAGCTGTGAAAATCTGTATGCCAAAACATTTTTCATGCATTCATACAGTTCAAAACAGTACGGTCTGTACAATCATACACAAACGTTCAGTGCGGGGACTTAATCCCTTGATAACAGTACAGTGAAACAGTAGACAGTCTATACAGTGATACAACACAGTGAGGAGACCGACGGGAAAAACTAAAACAAAATCCCAAAGCCATAACACGGCAACGCGGAACCTCACAGTGAGGCACATAGGCTGGCTGGACAAAACTGGGGACCAACCCACGCTCCTAGCTCTGGTCTGGCTGCTGAGAACCTACATATATATATAAACAGTGAGCTAAAGCCCAGTGAATAACATAAAGCGTAAAGAGGTTTAGAATGAATGTCCTTACAGTAATGAAAACAGTTCGTTTCAATCAGTATTACAGTCGTTCAGTACAATAAACAATCATATGTGGTACATCCATTAGCATAACAGTAACAGTAGGTCAAAAAGACCGAACAGTAATGATGGCCAGTCATTCAGTAAACAGTATGGTTCCACAAGGAAACCGACAGAGATCTCTGTAACAGTAACAGTCAGTAACAGTAGTGCTAAGGATGCCACAGTACAGTTCAGAAATAAAGGACATACATTCATTCAGTAAATAATTCCAGTTCAGTAAACAGTTCAGTTCAGTATTCAAAAGATAGTCATTTTGAACATATCTTTACACAATTGTTACTCACAGTGATTGGGCTAATAGCAGCTAGAGCGCGTCCCCGAGAGCCAACCCTAAACAGTTAACAAATAGAACACACACTAAGTTTCACGGTCGGGAAGGACGATAATTAAATCCCTAAATTTCCTCGTGTGGTTCTACGTCTAAATCCTCACTAAGATGTCTTAAACTAGGCCTAGGAATGCCTAGGATGAGATGAGGATGCAAAAATACAGT